>JACEEZ010015752.1:0-19634 GCA_016584305.1 Chionoecetes opilio
AGTAAGGTAAAAGGTTCGGGAAGGTAAGGCAGGAAAGGGTTCGGGTAGGTTAGGTTAGGTTGGGAAAGGGTAAGGCAGCCACGGGTGCGCCTCCGAAAAAAAAGGAACGGGTTACAAGAACAGGAAGAGGGAGACTTTTTGAAAACAAAGGATAGTTTTCTTCCCCCCCCTAAAAGTTTAACCCTTGAGACTTTTGTTTTGCGAGGGAAAAAGCTCGGAAAAAGTTCTTAGAATACAATAAGGTAAATAAAAACCATGCCCCCATTGTGTGGGATTGGTGCTGTCGTAAAAATTTACCCAGTAGTTTAGCGGCAGCCCCACCTACGCTGTTTCCAACAGCGATACACGAGTAAAACAGGGCGAATGTAAATGGCGGAGGGTGAGTGCAGTCCAGTCATATAGGTACAGTAAAAAAATTGGGGTGGTTTTTTTTGGGGCGGAAAACGGATTTAAAGGTACACCAAAACCCCGATTTCCCAGACCCCCATTTCCCGGATATCGGATTTGCGGACAAAAAACCGAGGTCCCGGGGGTAGTCAGAGTCCCGCACAATTTTTTTTTTTTTTTTTTTTTAAGTTGGGAAAGCCGGTCCTGTTTATAAATTGACAAAGTTGCCGGGGGTCCCAGAGTCTCCTGTCACCCTGGCGATCCGCGCCTCCCCCCAGGTGGGCAGCATGCTCAGCGGTCGATTGTTAATTTGGGCACACGACACCACTGTTTACCTGCACTGCCTCCGCAGTCCCCGACTCCCCCTGCCCTGGGCAGGAACATTTTTGAGACTATTTTCACTTTCTGCTGCCCCCCGCCAGGTGGCACATGCCAGCGGTCGTATTGTTTTTCATTCGGACACACGACACTCACGTTCACCCGCACCCCTCCGTTAGTCCCCGACCCCCCCGGGGCCCGTGTTTCAGAACGTCTCTTTAGACTATTGAACACTTTTTGCTGCCCCCCGCCAGGGGCGCATGTAGCGGCGTATTGTTTTCATTTTGGGGACCGAAACTCACTTTTCACCCGCCAGCCTCCGTTGTTTCCCTGACCCCCACTGCCCCGGTGCGGAACGTTCTTGAGACTATTGAACACTTTTTGTGCCCCCCCAGGTGGCAGCATGCTCAGCGGGCGTATTGTTTACATTGGGAAAACGACATCACGGTTTTACCTGCACCGCCTCCTTTAGTCCCCTGACTCCCACGCCCCCGGTGCAGGGAACGTCTCTTGGGGGACATTGAACACTTTCTGCTGCCTCCCGCAGGTGGCAGCAGCCAGCGGACGGTAAAGTCGCGGCGAGTATTTGATTTTGGGGGTTTGCCGGACAGAAAATACTAAAGTGGATAAACGTCCGGGGGGGGGTAATGAACTAAATTGGCCACCCCCTTTTTTTTTATTTTATTCTTTTCGTCTTTTTTTATAGGGAAGGCAGCTAAGGGGTTTTGTGTTACCCATTATGTTGTCCCCTTGGCCCAGTTTTTTTGTGAAAAAAAAAAAAAAAAAAAAAAAAAAAAAAAAAAAAAAAAAAAAAAAAGCATCAACTTTTGCGTTTCCGATTTTTTCGGTTCCCGGGATAGTCCCCCCCCCCATTAGTCCGGGAAAACGGGGTTTGGTTATATATTATAAATATATTTTTGGTTGGGAAAAAAAACGGTTCGCATAGGGGTTTTTCCCCTTATAGGGCGAAGCCCTAAAATTTTAAAATTCAAAAAAATTTCCCGTATTTTAGGGCTTATGGGAGCACTTTTTCCCCTAAAAAATCCCCTAAAAAATCACTCATGCGTTTTCCCAAAGACGAATGTTGTAGAAGGAAAAGTAGGGGGTATTCAATTCAGCCTTAATGATGAAACCCTCAGACTACCTTTTAAGAGTTTTTAAAAACCCCATAAGCATCAAATCAACTCCAATCGCCTCACCTGTTTTTTACACGGTAATGGGGGGAGCCTTTCCGCCCCAGATTGGCGCCAATAGCCATTGGTGATAAGGAACTTTTTTTGTTACATTAGAAAAAAATTTTGTATACATATGTAGATAAGCACCCCACAAATACTACAAAAAAGGGAAAATTCAAAAATCGGGTGAGGCACAGGGGGCAGGAAAACGTAGTGAGGAAAGGGAGGGAGGGGGGAGGTGTTTGTTTAATCGGAAACAAAGCCAGACTCAGCGTCGCCAATCAGGCAGGCACACAGCTGTGCACCGCCGCAGTGGGTTTTTCTCCCGCGTCCGACTGCGTGCACAGTTCAGCCACCCAAACATAACGTTTAAAATTATACATGCATACAAGCAGTAAAAAAAAATAGCTGTGAGCAGTGCAAATTTAAGTAAGAATAGTGTGTGTTCTTAGTGAAAATGAATGTAAGGGGAAAAGTTTTTTTTTTTTTTTAAAAAATTTTTTTCCAAAATCAGGGTCATTTTAATGCGGGGTTCAGACTACACGTAATGCTACGCCTTTTGCCAACGTGCGTCACGTGACGTCACTTCCTGCTTTTTGTGACCTTGAAAGACGTGGTTTTTGGGGGCAAAAGATTCGGAGCCTCAATTCTTTTGGCGGGCTGCGTGGCGGTGGGCCACAATTATAGAAAATACAAAACTAAATTTTTTAATATCAAAATAATGCTGTTTTCCCAAGGCTAATTTTAAAAAAATTTATTTTCAGGATTTTGGAAGACAATATTTTTAATGGAAGACATACATGATGTGAAAAAAATTTTTTCCGCTGCTTGAAGGCGAAACGGCACGCGCTGATTGTAAGCTCAACTACCACCCCTACCCCTGTTCTTTTTAAAGCGTCATTTCCGTGTTCTCTAGTTCTGTCTTCACATGCCCTCTGTAGCTACTATTACCATCCTTCCTACAGCATCACGCTAGTCACCAATACCCCTAAGGCCGTTTTTAAGGTAGTAATTTTAGTGACTTTAAAAAACACCCCGACGCGATATGTGGAACACTTTTTACCCCGAAACAGATTCCCCTTATAACCTTGCCATAGCCTGTTTTCAGGGGATTGAGTGCATATAGAAGGCCAGGGAGGAAGGGGGATTAGTGAAGGGAGAAAAGGGTGTCATGGGGTACAAAAAAGGGGGGAAAATAAGGAAAACAAGGCGGTTTATACTGAAAAATTTTTTTTTTTATTGAGCGACGGGGTGATCGACCAGGAGACGAGGGGAACTCATCGGAGTCACGGTGACGTACGATAAAAGACGGACGTAGCAAAACGTGAAACGACCGGGCCAAGATGGAAAGTCTTATAAGCAGTAAAAAACGGGGAATTATATTTTTTTTTTTTTTAAAAATAAAACCTAAATTTTCGTTAGGAACTTGATATATGAACAATTTCCCCCATGAAAAATAGGCCAAATCCGAGGGTTCTCATATAGAGGCCGAAATATGTACAGAACGGAGAGGCCCCCATAAGAAGGCTTTTCGGCAGTTGCGTTTTTTTAACACTGTTAACGTTTTGTTGATTTTTTCTGGTCATGAGAAGAAATTGAAAAAAGGAAAAAATGCTTTAGGGGAATTAAAAAATAGAGCTTTCCCCTATAGAAGCTGGGAACAAAACCTTGAGCAAAAGTATAAGCAAGAAGTATTTGGATTTTAAAAGGGAAACGGAAAAGTGATTGGGGACGGGACAGTACGAGATAGCCTTTTTCCTGTATGTTAAAAATAGGGAAATAGGCTGGTAAAACTTTTAAGGGCAAAATAGGCCCCAAACCCCAAAAAAAAGAAAAAATTTTTTGTTTTTGGGTAATTTTTTTCCCACACATACAAAAGTTTACCAAATTTGACCACTGGAAAGGCCCCTTAAAATTGGGGGTCAAACAAGATGGGCCCCCAATTTATCCCCGAAAGTCCTTATTTTTCCCTATTTCATTTTATAAGGCTCTGTGGACGGGTTTGTAACCAGTGAGAACAACAAAGACTGCAAAAGCAAGGCGAACGAGATGCGCAGATTTAGAAAAAAATTATGTCAAAACTACAGTTTTCAAAATTTCCAATTTTTATGAAGAGCCCTGCACAATAATTCACAGGGGTCATCGCGGGGGAAAACCCTCAGTTAATGAGCTCGAGTCCCTGGCCAAATATGTGGAGCGAATGTGTGGAGAGTCGTTTTTTTCCTATCCTTTCAAAAAAAAAAAAGTCAAGTACGGACATTGGCAGGGTCGGAAAGGGGTGGGGAAATGAGTTACGAGCCGATCAATGAACGAATTAAACTCGTAAGCAATCGTAAAAGCCAAGTTACCACTGTATACATCATATATGTATATATATATATTATATATCTATATATATGTATATATATATATATATAATATAATTATATATATATATATAATATTAAAAATATAAATATCATATATATATATATATATATATATATATATATATATATTATATATATATATATATATATATATATAATAATATATATATATATATATATATATATATATATATAATAATTATATATATATATATATATATATATAGATATATAATATATAATAATATATATATATAGATATATATATATATATATATATAGATATATATATAATATATATTATATATAAGATATACACACAACCTCGATTTCCCGGATATCGGATTTTGCCGGACAAAATCCGAGGTCCGGGGGATATGTCGTCTCGGACAATTTTTTTTTTTTTTTTTTTTTTTTTTTTTTTTGTATAACGTTGAAATGCTGTCCTGTTCGGAAATGGACCAAGTTTTCCGGCGGTCCGAAACATCTCCGTCCACCCCTGGTCAGTGTCCGCGCCTCCGCAAGGTGGCGCATGCTCAGCGGCGTTATGTTTACATTTGGGCACACAACATTCACGGTTCACCTGCACGCCTCCGTCAGTCACTGACTCCCAACTGCCCTGGTGCAGGAATTTCTGAGGACTATTGACACTTTCTGCTGCCTCCCGCAGGTGGCAGCATGCCAGCGATCGTATTGTTTACATTTGGGCACACGAACTACGGGTTCACCTTTGCACAGCCTCCGTTAGTCCCCTGACCCCCACTGCCCCTGGTGCAAGGAAACATTTCTGAGACTTATTGAACACTTTCTGCTGCCTCCCGCATGGTGGGCAGCATGGTCAGCGGTCGTATGTTTTACATTTGGGCACCACAACATTCACGGTTCACCTTGCACAGCCTCCGTCAGTCACCTGACTCCCACCTGCCCTGGTGCAAGAACATTTCTGAGACTATTGACACTTTCTGCTGCTCCCGCCAGGTTGGCAGCATGCTCAGCCCGGTCGTATTGTTTACATTTGGGCACACGACACTCACGGTTCACCTGCACAGCCTCCGTTAGTCCCCTGACCACCAATGCCTTGGTGCAGAACGTCTCTTGGAGACTATTGAACACTTTCTGCTGCCTCCCGCCAGGTGGCTGGCATGCTCAGGGGACGTAAAAGTCCGCGGCGGGGTAGTTGATATTGATCGGTTACCGGACCAGTAAATACTAGAGTAGGATAAAAAAGTCCGTTCCGGGGTGGTAATGCATCGGACTTTTTTTTGTTTTTCTTCTTTTTTTTCTTCTTGCGTTTCCCGGACTTTTGCGGTTCCCGGACCAGTGCTCCACCCTATTAGTCCGGGCAAATCGAGGTTTGTGTGTATATATATATATATATATATAATATCATATATATATAATATATATATATATAATCTATATATGTCGCAAAGTTTCAGCCTACACCGCTGGTACCGGACCTTTGCTTACTTGCCACTTATTTTACGTGTTTGGGATTACATCACACAGTACATAAGAACATAAGTAAAATAAGGAAAGGCTACAAGAGGCCGCAAGCTACAGTGGTAGTTCCGTCACCGGGCTTAACACTACCTACATCACCTTTCATCCCCATCCATGAAACCTATCCAGCCCCTCTTTAAAGCTCCTAATGTCTCCGCACTACTACCAGTCTACTGAGACCATTCATTCATCACCACCCTATGGAACCAGTTTTTCCCTTATTTCCTTTCTAAATCTACGCTTTTCCAGCTTGAAGCAATTATTTCTTGTTCTACCCTGGTTAAAGCCGTAAGAACTTTTCCTACCTCTCCTTTATTAAATCCCTTGATCCATTAAAAAACTTCTATCAGATCGCCCCTACTAGAAGTAAGGGGCGGAGAGTCTTCTCTCGAGGGAGTGTATTTTAATAACTTCAATCTCCTCTCATAAATAAAGTTATCATCCTTGTGTATCATTTTGGTCATCCGTTTCGGCCCGTTCTAACAAGGCTATAATCCCATCCTGTAATTGTGAGACCAAAATGAACGCATAGTCTAGGTGAGGCCTGACTAGAGCCAGATAAAGCTTTAGAATAACTTCCGCCACTTCTCACTTTTAACACTTTGGTATGAATCCTAATAACTCTTTAGCATATTTCTGGCCTCAATACATTGTCTCAGGTCAGAGGTCTGGGCTCACCCTCACTCCAAGATCTTTTTCACCTTCTGATCTTTTCAGCGATTACATTGCTTATGGTGATCTATTACCAGGGTGTTTTTTCTACCAAAAATCATGAACGCTGCACTTATTCAATAAAATCTCCATCTGCCACTGACCTGCCCACTCTTAAGTTTATCTAAGTCTCCTGCAATATGTTACATCAGGGACTGTGATCCAATAATCCTACCGACCGTTAGTATCATCAGCAACGTGCTGATATCATGCTAATCCACTATCCAAGGCGTTGATGTAAATAAAAAAAATAGTAAATGGACAAAACAGCCCTGTGGAACTCACTTGTCACCGTCCCCATTTTCAGATTTAGAACCATTAATTGTAATCCTTTTGTGGGCTATTACTTAGCCAAGCTCTGAATCCAATGAAGAACCTTCCCATCTATTCCATGAGCTTAACTAGTTAAGAGTTGCTCGTAGGTAATTTGTCAAATGCTTTACTAAAGCCAGATATAAGTATATCATAATCCTTATCATATCTGCCATCTCATAAACTTTCCTATACAAACTCAATATATTGCGTGAGGACATGACCACCCTTGGTGAATTCCAAGGGAGTTGTGAATTCATGTGTTCATACTATTTTTATCTAAATGCTCTCTAATGTTTTTTGCAATAATAGACTCCAATAATTACCACCACTGAAGTGTAGGATTAGGGTCGAAATTTGACTTTATTCCTGTCTCCTTCTTAATATGGGAACAACATTTTCCTTTCCTCCACAATAATGGCACATCGCCTAATCTCAACCGATTTTCTAAAAATGTGCACTAAACGATACACTAACAACTCCTTGCAGTCCTTTAATACCCCGTGGATACACTTCATCTGGTCCTGGCGATTAAAATTTTAATTAATCTATTACCTCCTTCCATCATTTCCCAGTTATCCACAATATCTGAGTTTCTTCCTCATCGCTTCCTTTGAAATACATCTGGTCCACTGTCAGTATGTCATGACGGTGTATCTTCCTCCGTAAAAAACACTTAAGAAATAATCATTTAGACGTTACAAATATCTTATCCCGTACTTAAGACCTCACCCTATCCTGACCTTAACGGTCCAACTAATTTCCTTTGTCTTGGTTTTTATATACCTGATAGAACCCCTTTGGGTCACTTTTCGCATGTCCTGCTACTTAATCTCATAATTGTTCTTAGCAACTTAGTTCATTTCTTCACGTCCGCGCCATCACGTTATAATGTCTTTGCTACCAATCGCCTTTGAACCTTGTAAATAAATGTTTCTTTTTACTCCAATGTTGTGTTTTAAATTAGTGGGTCATCCATTTTTGATCTGGACTTATTTCCCTATAAGGAATATTCTTTTCTGTCCGTCAATTATATTCCTTACAAATAAGGTATAATCCTCCTCGCCCGACCTCACTTCCATGTCTAACCGCTCAATTACCTCCACAGCCCCGACCTCACTTCAAGTCTAAAACCGCTCTAATTACCTCACAGGGTGCCTTCCTAATCCTTCAGAAATTGGCCTTTCCAGCTGTCATCGCCCTGTCTTATCTGGGAAAATTATTTCCCTCCATCCCATAACCTTTATTAATAACCTCCAGGTGCTTCTTAATCCTGCATAATCGGCCGTTCTGAAAATGAAGGTATCTATGTTTATTGCCACTTAATTTTTCCTACTTCCCATTTTAAGCTAAATCTGCTCTCATAATGGTCGCTATTATCTAACTTTCCACCCCGACCTCCACATCTGTAAACTAAAAGTCTCTATTTGTCAGCAATATCTAGAATATTATTCCTCTAGTAGGATCCTTGATTGCTGACTTAGGAAGTTATCATGGATATATTTATACAATTCATCTTGCGTCGCTGTCACTATGATAAACCCAGCTATATCCTAGATAAAATCTCCCACCACGCATAAGTCGATATATCTGTCAGGCCTTGTTTATTTCTTCACATATAGGAGCTGAATCATCTTTACATAAGTTTTTTTGGGGGGGGGGGTGAGGGGGGCCTTTATACACTACACCCACAACCATTTTCTCAGTTCCCTCCGTAACCTCTACCCATCATAGGATCGATGCTGTTCAACGATTTTTATATATTATAACACAACACTGCAATGCATCTCTTGATCAGCGCAACTCCTCCACTCACCGCCTGCCAACTTCTGGACCTGTGAAATAATTATACCCAGCTATCTCGACTTCCGGATCAAATACCTTTCCTGACATATCCAACCAGGTTTTCTGTTTAATGCTATTATATTTCAAACAAAAAAAAAAAAAATCCTATACACTATTTATCCTCGCAGCGAATCTATCTTGTTTAAAATACTCCTACAGTTTGTTATAGTAGACCTTCAAGCCAACTCCTCTTATTTTTGTCTTACTTATGGAATTATTTCAAGGTCCTCATGTCTACATATTGCTTATTTTCAGGGAATGAATTGAGAGCCTGAGCCTGCAGAAAAAGGTGAAAGTGTGGCAAGGATGGTTGCAGGTCGTCCATGCGTGCTATTGTGCTGAGTTTTATATCAAATCCAGCACATTCTCATGATACAAGAAAAAGAAAAAAGAAGATCGTGCCCATGCCCTTACTTTGAGGATCAATCCCTCCAAGACTACCAAGAAGAGGATTAAAGCCAGTTGAGAAATCTCCTGGATGCCTGTATTACAAAACTGTTGCATTTAAACCGTATCAGGAGGGCATTTGCACAACTCGGCAATTGAATAACTCGGCAAGCCAGCGCCCCATTCATGCCGAGTATATGATTTTAGTGTGTATATATATATATATATATATATATATATATATTTTATAGATATATATATATATATATATATATATATATATATATAATATATAATATAATATATATAAATAAATATATATATATATACAGGAGGTCCCGAAGATACGAGACAGTTAGGTTCCACCTGGCATTACTCTTAAAGCGAAAATCTCGATCGCGAAATACATAACTACTGGTAAAATAAGGTTTGGTTCAGGACCCCATCAAAGACATGTTTTTTCAAGCTAAAATAACTATACAACACAACAACCCACACTGACGTCTCTATTACCCACACTTTACTAACCTATTCTCTAGAAAAGCATCTGAAGACAAAAATAGCACAACCAAAATAACATAACTGCACATAATTAAACATAAAACATGCATAAAAAGCAAAAAAAGGACGTTGTACTGTAGGGGACGCCGCGTGATACAATGAGAGGGAGTGTAGCGGTCCCAAGGTCCTCCCTAAGGTTGGGGCCCGCACACCTGGCTAATTACCCCTAAAGCGTCAGGCCCGCCGCCAACCATATGCTTAATTACCCTTCAGATCACGCCTTGCTAGGGGTGACCTGACTGGGGATCAACCAAATCCCCTTTGTCCAGCCTGGGGAGTCCTGTATTCAGGCAGTTACATACCTACCACGACAGAGGGCAACACCATTCACTCCTTCCCTGTGTTCCTCGTGCATACTCCGCTGTACCCTCCCTTACCTACATTCTCGCCCGTAATAAAATTGTGTTTTTGTGAACGCCTGTGTTAGGTAGGTAAGGGACCAAGGGAGGGGTGCGCAGACCTCTTCCACTGCCCACAAACCTCGTTTCTGCGCAATCTGAATCATTGTAAATCATCATACCGCCCAGATGCAACGTTGGGGTAGGCGCGCATTTTGAACTGGGTAATTTTACTCACCCCAAGTTTGAATGTCGTAGCGTTGGATTTTCGATCTCCGTTATATTGAAAATAGACCCTAATTTACTCAGGCTTCCTATCATTGATTTCGTCGATATACCGAATGCTCGCATAACGGGACTTCCCTGTATTCGTGGCCCGCAGCTGGGAGAGAGTTCAGTTCACTCTCAGATCCCACCAGAGCAAGACGGCATTAACCTCTTGCTAGCTTCTCAAGTTAAAAACGTGAAGTTGTATATATCAATAAAAACCATGTTATCGGTTAAAAACTAAGGAAGTGTCTTAGCAACACAAGCGACGATCTCACCCGGGATTTAAGCCTATTTAAGCCTGACTGATCACCCAGACACCATTCATTTCCGGCATTGACTCCGCCACGCAGGCCCGCTTCTGTCCGTGGAATATTTGATCAAGCCTTCAAGCCATTTCAACCCTCCTATACTCCTGATGAGTACCTTAGTTAGTACTAGCTTGGGTATAGTGTCATTAATATATAAGTTGGGTATTTTGGAGGTATGAATTCAATTAAGTGAATAAACTAATCATTTCTCAGTCATCATTTTTCACAGTACAGTCGACCCTCGATTTAACGGACTTCAGATTTAACCCCTTCACTGCGGATATCAAATTCATAGGCCTACCGCCCTGTGCGGCAGGTTTAATTAAAATATAAAATAATTACGGATCATATTTTAAAGTGCCTAAGTGAATAGGATGCTCATTCCATACCAGAAAATCTATGTTTCGTCTTGGTGGAGGCTACCAGCTAAGTGAAGAGTTACGTCAAAGTGCAGCAACAGGGCCGTGACCGTGCTGCCAGACGCACAATGAAACTACTTACTACTCAACAAAATACAGCTTATTTTGGTACATAAATGCTTCATTCATGCATTCATTCATTCATTCATACTTCTGTTTTATATCCATCAAGAATATATTGAATATCTTGACTATTTAGCCTCGCTATTGAAGTAGAGGGCGCGGCAGCGTCAACACGTCGTACTGTACCGCTTGACCTTATTAGTCACACTAACTCACGCAAGCAGAAAAAGAGGTTCTATTATATCGCAACACTTGACACTGTTGCCATACAAGCCTATCACAACGAATATTTACCCACAACATCATTGAGCGCGCAGTTTAAATACAGAAACCATATATGTACCAGCCGCAGTGAACCCTTAAATAGCTGAGAGACCGTATTTGTACCAGCCGCAGTGAAGGGGTTAACGGACTCCATTTGCGTGACAAATTTGCGGGCAAGAATGGCATGCCAGACCACTTATCACCGCTCGAATTGTCAACTCAACATAATTTATTATTTTCTCATTACCTCCGCCAACGAAGTTGGAGGGGTTATGTTTTCACCCCTATCTGTCGATCTGTCGATCTGTCTGTCTGTCTGTTTGTTTGTTAGTGTACAGGATTTCTCAAAAAGTTACAAATAGATTTGGACCAAACCTAGGATACCAAGTCTATTTGGTAAAAGGAAGAACTGATTTAATTTTGGATGAAATCTATTGACAACTGTTGCCATGGCAACCAATTGATGAAATATTCGGCTGGATGTATGCGCTCATTACTGAGTACATATATATATATAATATATATATATAATATATATATATATATATATATATATATAATATATATATATATATATATATATATATAATATATATATATATGTATCAATTGGTTGATAAATAATAATATATATAAAATATATATATATATTATTATTATTATTTTTTTTTTTACTTTTTTTTTTTATGAAATTGAATCACAACTGCTGCCATGGCAACCAATTGATGAAATATTCGGGCGGAGGTATGCGCTCTATTGATTGCCCCCCCACTAGTTTTATTTTGGAATGCTTGGGTTTTAAGGAGTTTTGATGCATCAGATATTAAGATATATAAGGAAGGAGCCTGTGTTGCTAGTGATTTAGTGTTAGGTATGTATTGTTTAAAATAGTTATTATTAGTGTTATGGGGTGGCCGCTGCAAGACTAGTCTCCCCGTCACCTCAACACTCTACATCACCGTTATTTAAGGTGACACGCAGTGCTACACTGACCTAAATAGTGACACGTATATAGAACATCTCATCACAACCATATAATATATATAATAATGAGCAATAGTCATGATAATAAGTAATACCTTTGACAGCCACGGCCTGCGTCTGGCTTGTGATCGTTTGTTTACCTTTCACTAGCCAGACGGTGAGAGAAAACGCCAACATTTTAGTGATAACTCATCACTTTAAGGGAGACTTTTTCTTCCTTTTTATCTCATTTTGGGGTGATTATAATGTCTCATGATGCTGATGCTGCTGCCGCACTGCCAGGCGTGGATGAGCGCCTTGCTTGTATTTTCATATTTTTATTCATATGTATGAATAATAGCCATTAAAATGTGATTATATGTCTATATTTATCTAGAATAATGATATTTCATAACATAGCATACCAAGCAGTAATGAGCGATCCTGAATACTTACTACCTCTCCTAATACCTGTCCCGAACAGTCGTGGGCAAGTGTGCCAAATCCCTGATGTAGCGCCAGTCACTGTTTAGTGTTTACCTCCCAACATAACTACACGGTCTGTTTGTGTTTGTGATTATTTCTCATTTATTTCACAATTTTTCCTATATTTTCACACCCTTAGGAAAATACCCTCGCACTAACGGGCAATCGGCTTTAACGGACCACTTCTCCCCCCTTTTAGTCTGTTAAATCGAGGGTCGACTGTACTTATCTTTATATAATAATAGCTAGGTTAGATTAAGTTTAGGTTTGGTCAGGTTAGATTTAGGATAGGTTTAGGTTAGGTTTAGTTTTGGGTTAGGTTACGTTTAGGATAGGTTTTGTAGTTATTTAGGTTAAAAAAGCGAATCTGATGGTCCTCGATTGCCCGGCTGGTTGGCGCCGCCAACTCCTGCGGAATATTTACCCCAGATTCATTCAAAGCACATCAAAATTATACAGGAAAACTAAGTTTCAGCCTCGAAGTCGCGGGATGACCTAAATCGTAAATTTACCTACAGCCTATCACACACCATGCAGTGAAAAAAATCATGGAAATTCTGCATAATTCGTCTTTCCAGCTTTGACTGAACTAAACTACCGCACTGTATAGTATGCTTATTGTACTTCACATCTGCAAAGGTTCCAGCGGGCACTCAGCCTTGGTTAACCCACATGGCCGCTATGAAATATGAAGTTCCTCAAAAATTCTAAGTCCAGTCAGATCGTCTGTCGAGTGCTACCTTGGCTATACTAAGTAAGCCCCGATACACCCTTGATTACAGCTGGATAAGTAGTTCCTGTGCAAATATCTGGTACAGTTTACATGAATTATTGCATATATGGATATGAAATGCTTTAAATTCGTACCACATCTATCTTTCTGATATATTTTAGCATATATATTTCATAATAATCATATCGGGGAATGTATTGCTCTTTCTAATACTCCGCGTATAATTGCCACGTCAGTGACGTCACGCACAGGCTGCGGGTTCAGTTCACTGCTGGTCAGGGCTATAGAAGGTTGTCACTGCTGGTCAGGGCTATAGAAGGTTGTCACTGCTGGTCAGGGAGCCCTATAGAAGGTTGTCACTGCTGGTCAGGGCTATAGAAGGTTGTCAAAATGGTGACTTGAGTTACTGCAATTATATTTGGAGTATAACGGAAACACAAAGGAACTTTTTTTAAATTATGTGTGCGCCAGTCATTTTGCAAACCAAAGATTATTGCACTTGCGTTAAACCTGCCACCTTGGACTTCAATGGAAAATGTGATAACATTGATGATAACAACCACTAAACATAGAACCACTCGTATCATGCACAACCATCGGCAGTATTTGCCATTGGGCAGCCGTCACGGTGTATCATTACTTTGAAGGTAAGTTGAAAGGACTATTTACCGTATTTGCCGGCGCATAAGACGCACCTCCGCATAAGACGCACCCCTATTTTACAAAGAGGTTTTGAGAAAAAAAATATATTGATGTTTTTGAGGGGAATTCTTTTGTTTTCGTAAAATTATTAAGTTATTAAAAAAAAAAAAAGGGATTTGTAGGGGAAAAAAAATTATTATGAGAAATGTACCAAAAATACAATATTCAAAGTGCAATGAATGTGAATGAAAAATTATACTAGTTAATAAAAGTAAAGAGAATGAGTGAAAACAAAATTCGGTCATAAATCATAATATATTGCGGGATGCTCCCAGAATTGATATTCTAATATTTGCTATTATGACATTTAGCTTAGATTTAATGTTGTAGGTATTGCCTTTGTTGCTTTCTGCTATGTGTTTAGACGGGAAAAAATTTGCAGTATAGATATTGGTATTTTTTTTGGTAGTAGGCTTTCAAAAGTCCTAGGACTTTTAAACCGACACCATCGTGTAGCTTTCTTCATTCTGAGTATTTTGAACCCCTTTCCCATGGCGCAATTAATAATAATGGCATTACACGTAGTATCAAAAATCTACCGTTACTTCAGCCAGAAAGTTAAGTTAGGTTAAATCAGATTAGGTTAGGTTAGAGGGAGGTTTGGTTTTAGTAACAGATGATAGAAAATAACGAAAATTACCAAATTTAATATGGCAGTGTGAAGCGTAGCAATGTTTACAGCGCGGACCTGGAGGGGCAGGTTGCCCCCCCCCCCCCGACACACACACATGTAAACAAACAATTGTTTTCCCGACAAAAACGAGTGATTAATTCAAAAAAATCAAAACTATTCAGGAGGACTTTCGGCCTCGAAACGGTGGTTGTCCAATAACTAAAATTCCGAAGATATTATTTAGATAAACACTGTAAGGTAACCAAATCTCTACCTTGTTGTTATTTTTTGTAATTGTTGAAGGGCACCCGGTTGCCCGCGATCGACCCGATATTTGCACGGGTTTTAAAAACCCTAATGAAATCTATCACAGGTCGGAGGGTTGATTAGTCTTCTTCAGGAAGGTAAGGTGAAGGCTGTTTCACACTCTGAAATACAGGCAGCGTTCCGTCAGCCGGCCTTGTATTCACATATTCGTCAAAAGTTCCGTCATTTTCGGCAGTTCCTGTCACCCTCTAAGCAGACTGGTGCCTCAGAGGCTATGCTTGAAGAAATTTTGCATCAATAGCACTTCTGTCGGATGAAGAAGAGGAGTTGAACTCTAAAAGACATTGTTTTGGGTACATAAAGCCTTGAGAAAAAAGACAATTTATCAGCACGGCACAGTCTCATTACGTTAAAAATATTTTTCCCCAGAAACCGTTACGTGACAGGACAGTGATGTATTGGAGCCGTTGACGGGGTGCACCGTTTTGTGTAACCCCGTCTATTTGTTTTGAATGTAAGAAATTCTAACGGATGTGATGAGACGGTGCCCTGTCACCAATTTCACCATGATGGTATGGTGTGATTCGGCCTTGAGGCGGACGGGTGTGGCGCCGTGAGGGGTCTTGGTTTTGGTGTACCATGTGGAAGACTTTTGTCCCGTCTACAGGTACCCCTTGCACCTTTTACTAGCACTCTTTTATAGTTTCCTTATTTCCCTAGAGGTACAGGGGGGAGGATTGAGGGGTCGAGGTGGTACAAAGGCCTTGCTGGTCTCCTATTTCCCACCTTGCTTAAAACTTAGCGGCGCTAACACACACACGCAAAAATCGCACATACACACCTGCATCGGCTTAGGCCACCCCCTGTCTGAGACCAGGATTACAGGCCCAGAGGGTGACCTGACATGACCTGACTTGTCTTGCCGACTCAACTGCAAAACACAGCCAGGTAATTCAAGCAGCCAAAGGACACACAGAGAACACACGCTGCGCAACTCTTGTCCCCAAGTTGTACAATGACTCGCTGGGCAAATAAACTACAAAACCAGGATGCCCTTTCTCCATCCTTGTGTGTATAGACAGGGCTCCCCAAGATACTACACCCCCTCTCACCGCTCACACTCCTTCAAATAAAACTTTAACGCGCTCTTTGTTTCACTATTCCATTTATCAACAATACTCATTCCAGCCCAAAATTCCAACACTATTTTCTGCCTCCCTTCATCATCTCATTTCAACTGTTGTGTCAACTTGTGTGGCCCGAGTCGAAATGCAGGTTAAGGCGACATCTAATATGCGGGATGTTTGTCTTTTCCATGGGTGCGGGGAGGAGTTGAGCGGTAAAAGACCCATAGTGGGTGCGCGGAGGGCGTCGCGAGACGTTTTTATACGTTTTACAATGGAGAACAGCAGAGGGGGATGTTGATGTTTCATCTGACACGGCACCTTGGCAGCAACAATCGCTATCTTGTTGCCCCAACTCTTATTTTCTCTTAAACTCCAACCTTTCTTAGGATTATGCATTACTGTTGATAACACAGCTACCCAAAATTTTTGCTCAGTGAACTACTGCTCAACATAGATAACTCCAGACTCTTAGAATATACCACCGGCTGTTCTGCATTCTCTGCCCGACCCCTCAATGGCTAATATGGCCGCATTAGACGCAGGGTGAAATTTGGGATTCCTTTTAAGGGAAAGAAGTGCGTCTTATGCGCCGGCAAAATACGGTACTTACAACTATATTAAGTGTTTTAAAGATGTGATTAAAAATGCTAGGTTACAATTTAGGCTTTAAATGTATGGTGATACATTTCTGGGGATTTTCTTAGATGGCTAGCGATTTTCCCCCCGATTGCAAGACTTTTTTTCCCCTTACTTTCTCAAGTCCGTACCACAACTTCGCACGTGATTCGATATGAAATTTGGCCTTATATCAAGTGATTTGAGGCAAAACATGATATGTGACCATGTGGTTAGGTAAAGGCCAGGGCAGGATATGTTTGAAACAACCTTTACTGTCACGTGGCCAGTGGCGTCCCCCGAATATTGAAAAGGGGGGGGGGGGGCCAAAATAATATATAATTAATAATAAATATAATATATTATATATATATAATATATAATATATAAAATAATATATATATAAATATATAATTTTAAAAAGTAAAACCCTTAAAACCCCGGCATGTATAACTCGGAATTGCATAACTCGGCAAGCAAAGACAGGTTTTTTTTTTTTTTTTTTTTTTTTTTTTTTTTTTTTTTTTTTTTTTTTTTTTTTTTTCTTTTTTTTTTCCCTCATCCTATAGGGTGTAGGCAGTGGTCCAGGGGTGGGTGGTGGGGCCCCTGGGGGCTCCCCCGAGGGCTGTGAGGTGGCCTGCCAGTGGTGGCCAGGCAGGATTTTTAAAGTGACACCTGAAAATAGAGGCTCATGCCGCCCCCCTGGTCCTCCATGCACTCGCGTCGAAGGTAAGTTAATGGAAGGGGATGTGGGGGGTTCTTTGGCCACTCGACCGGGGTTCAGAAGATTTCAAAGTGGATTTATGGGGGCCCCACCCGGGACGCCCCGGGTTTTCGAGAACGGCCACCGGTGACGCTAAACCCCTCTGTACCGCCCCCCTAGATTGCACGTTGGTTTTCCTCGGTATATCATGCCCTACAACCTCTTGTGTGAAAAATGTAAAAAGAAAGTCGGAAAAAAAAAAATGTACTGGCATATTCCGTTATAACTGAACTCTTTTCTTACACTCGGCAAAGCCCTTTGGGCGCTAAAGTAGTGTTTTTGTCCTTTTGACCTTTCCTGCAGGCTCAGGCCTTTAATTTTATTTAAGTCTCCCTTCCCGCTGGAGACACCCTTGGGGTAGGAGCGACTTTGGAAAAACAGTACTGTAGATGAAACCCAAAAAACATAAAATAGGGGGCAAAGAAAGCAAAGGTCAGGGAACCCGGCTAGGCTTCACTGCTAGCCCTGTTTTTGTGTCCAAGCACCGTCTTGGGGCGAATTTCCCTTTTTTTTTTCGAAAATTAAAAAAAAGGGTTTTGGGTTTTGCTTAAAAAAACACAAGAAGTTGGTAGGACCCGGGAAAAAATAATCAATGGAAAAAAAATTGAAACAATATCACAAAGTAGATAAACCATTTAGCAAGTTTATTGGAATTTGGGATTCGTAATCCAAGACGGTGCTTGGGCGCAAAAAAACACGGTCACCCCGCGCTGGTACCAAACCTTTGCTTTCTTTGCCACCCTTTTTACGGTTTTTGGGGTTTCATATACCCGGATGTATATCAAGATGTCCGCTTCCCCTCACACAAGGGGGTCTCCGCAGGAAGGGAATGGAATTTTAAGAGCCGAGCCCGCAGGAAAAGGGAAAGTGCTGGCAAGGATGGATGTAGGGCGTTCATCTGATTTTTGTGAGTTTGATACAAATCCAGCAATTTTTATTCTACCCCCTTTACTGGTAATGTCGTTTTATGCTTTGACAGTAATTTTTTTTTTTTTTTTTTTTTTTTTTTTTTTTTTTTTTTTTTTAAACCCATATCAGAGGAGGACATTGCATAACTCGGCACATGAATAACTCGGCAAGGGCCAGAGCCCCTATCGTGCCGAGTTATAAGGGTTTTACTGTATATATATATAAGCGAGTGTGCCTGTGTGTGTGTGTCCGCGATAGGTGCAGCCCCCCATGCCCCAATCCCATCATATGGCACAGTTTTGGAACCGGATCGACCAGAGGCACATTTTAAGCCCACTTATGAGATGATCCGATCACTTTTATTTTATTTTTATTTTTAGTAGCCTATTAGCGAGAATTGTGAAAAAAAGTGGGTTGCGAGAATTGAGGAAACCTTGATGTAGGGTTAGGGTGATGGGTAATGGGTGAGTGAATGGGTGGGGTGATGGGTCACACACACTTTCGCTTATATATATATATATATATATATATATATATATATATATATATATATATATTATTATTATTTATTCTTTCCCAAAGGGGGGGGCCATGGCCGTTATAATGAGGTTAGGTTAGTTACTTTTGAGGGGTTATAATGAGGTTAGGTTAGTTATTTTTTAGGGGTTATAGTAAGGTTAGTTTAGTTACTTTTAAGGGGTTATAATGAGGTTAGGTTAGTTACTTTTAAGTGGTTACAATGAGGTTAGGTTAGTTACTTTTAAGGGGTTATAGTGAGGTTAGGTTAGTTACTTTTAAGGGGTTATAATGAGGTTAGGTTAGTTACTTTTAAGGGGTTATAGTAAGGTTAGTTTAGTTACTTTTAAGGGGTTATAATGAGGTTAGGTTAGTTACTTTTAAGGGGTTATAATGAGGTTAGGTTAGTTACTTTTAAGGGGTTATAATGAGGTTAGGTTAGTTATTTTAGGGGTTAGAAGGTTATTTTGTACAAGGGGTTAATAGTTTAGTTACTTTTAAGGGTTTAATGAGGTTAGGTTAGTTACTTTTAAGGGGTTTTAATGAGGTTATGTTAGTACTTTTAAGGGGTATATGAGGTTAGTTAGTTACTTTTAAGGGTTATAATGAGGTTAGGTTAGTTACTTTTAAGGGGTTATAATTGAAAGGGTTTAGGTTTGTTTTAAATTTTAAGGGTTATAGAAGGTTAGTTTCACGCCCAGAGCTTTTAA
>JACEEZ010015753.1:0-32500 GCA_016584305.1 Chionoecetes opilio
CACTACGCGGTGCCTATAGGGCCCCCCAAGCCCCAAAGGGGGGCCCCCAAAGCTACCATTATTTTTTTTCGAATCTAGATCTTTTACTATGAAAGTGACCAGATTGATGCACTGAAATTTTTAAGGGCGTGCCCCCTGAACCTTAGAGGGTTGGAATTCCCCACCATAGTTGAAAAGTACAAAATATTGCCCCAACAGATGTCGCATAGGCCCGAAAAGGCTAGAAATGCCATATGTTTTCCCCAGGGTTACCCCGGGGTTTAGTCATGATGATAAAAATATATTTCCCTCCCCCCCCCCCCCCCCCACCACAGAAGCCTTTTTTCCCCGCCCTCCACAGAGCGATGGGGTGACGCAAGTGCCCGCCTCGTAAAAACGCCATGGCCTGGAGAAGGGAAAGGACGCCCCTAGACCCTGCACGGACTAAAGAGCGATCCTCCGTCAACTAAAGGGCCCATCACCCGCACCTTCAGCTTACCCCGGGGGGAAAACATGGTCACGATCCCCCGCCCCCGCGAGGGCCACTCTGCTCCCCCCACGTGAAGGGGGAGGAGGAGAAGGAGGTGTCAGGAGTGTAGGACGCAGACGTTACTCCATGCAATGAGTGACGCCAAAACTGCGCCTCGGGGGACGGCAGTAAAAGGGGGGAGTGATCCCCTGCCGATGGGCGCCCCTCCCGAAGGGGGAAACCTCGTCCACGGTTGACATCCCACTTACTTTTTTTTTTAACGATTTAAAAAAAAAATCCCCCCCCGTGCTGTTATGCCTGAATTTGCCCCCAAAGGAAAATACCTTCTTTAATTTCCTTGTTTTTTATCATTTTTAACCCCATATTTAGGTAAACAGGGCACCCTTTTCAAGATGAACCTTAAAGTAAGCCAGACCATTTATCATTCCTGATTTAAGAAAAATCAAATATAGCCATTGGAGTTATCAAAATACGTCGTACTTTTTGTACCATCACCTTTTTTAAATAATCCCAATCAAAATCTGAAAATTCCCAAGTTCTCAAAACGCATCAAATTTGCAGACGTCAGGCGGGCTCCGTCGTTCATCAGGGGGATCCTCTTCCGCGCTGACAGAGGCACGTAAACACAGAGAAAATATAATAGTACTTGAAGATATTTGGGTGTTTTTGATAGATTTTTTTGTTATGCCCCCATGCAGATCTTTATGGGTGAAACATGCTTCCTTCCCCACCCACGCCTGCACAACCGACACCCTTTCCCCCCACACGCCGCACAACCCCACACCCCTTCCCCCAACTCACGCCTGCACACTCGCCTCCTCCCCCCCCACGCCCTTTACACCGACACCCTTCCCCACTAAAGCCTGCACACCGAACCCTTCCCACACCGCCCGCCACAAGCCCCCTTCCCCCCACACACCCCCCACACACGCTTTTTTCCTAACACACCCTGCAACCAACCCCCTTCCACACACAGCCTGGGGAAAAACTTTGGAACCATCCCTTCCGGGTTGTGAAATGAATACCGCCGTATTGTTGTTATTATACTTTACATCTGAAAGGTTCCCAAAGGGGCTCAGCCGGTTTCCCACACACCCCTATGAAAAAATTGAGGGCCTCAAAAAATTTAAGTCCAGTTAGGTTAGGTTGGTTCTTTTTGGTTTGGTTGGTTAGGTTGGTATACTTTTTGTTAAAGGGTTTGGGTTTGGATCTTTTGGTTTAAAGGTAGGTTGGTAGGATACTTTTTGGTTAAGGTTAGGTTAGGCTAGGTATCTTTGGGTTTAAAAGGGTTTGTTTGGTTATAACTTTTTGGGGTTTAAGGTTTGGTTAGGTTAGGGTTTGGATACTTTGGGGTTAAGGTTGGTTAGGGATACTTTGTGGTTAAGGTTTGGTTTTTTGGGATACTTTTTGGTTTAAAGGGTTTGGTTTGGGTTTGGTTTGGTATACTTGTGGTTAAAATTAGGGTTTGGTATACTTTGGGAAGGTTAGGTTTGGATACTTTTTGGTTAAAGGGTTTGGTTAGGGTTTGGGTTTCTTTGTGGTTAAAGGGTTTGGTTAGGTTTTGGGAAATTTGTGGTTAAGGTAGGTTAGGTTTTGGATACTTTGTGGTTAAAAATTAGGTTAGGATACTTTGGTTAAGGGTTGGTTTTGGTTTGGTTAGGTATACTTTGTGGTTAAGGTAAGGTTTTGGTTAGGTTACTTTTGGTTAAGGTTTTAGGTTAGTATTACTTGTGGAAGGTTAGGTTAGGTTAGGGATATTTGTGGGTTAAGGTTTGGTTTTGGTATACTTTTTTTAAGGTTAGGTTGGTTAGGTATACTTTTGGTTGAGGTTAGGTTAGGTTAGGTTTTTACTTTTTGGGGGAAGGTTAGGGTTTGGTAGGGTTTGGGATACTTTGGGTTTAAAGGGTTAGGTTAGGTAAATTTTCTTTTTGGTTTAAAGGGTTGGTTTGGGTTTGGTATACTTTTTGGTTAAGGTTAGGTTTGGGATACTTTGTGGGTTTAAAGGGTTTGGTTAGGTATACTTTGGGTTAAGGTTTGGTAGGTATACTTTGGGTTAAGGTTTGGTTAGGTTAGGTATAAATTTTTGGTTTAAGGGTTTGGTTTAGGTAAAATTTTGTGGGTTTAAATTAGGTTAGGTTTTCTTTGGGTTTAAGGGTTTGTTGGTTAGGTTTGGTATAAATTTTTGGTTAAGGTTGGTTTGGTATACTTTTTGGTTAAGGTTAGGTTAGGTTAGGTAACTTTTTGGGTTTAAGGGTTGGTTAGGTTAGGTTTGGATACTTTTTTTGTTAAGGTTGGTTAGGGAACTTTTTGGTTTTAAAGGTTAGGTTTGGTATACTTTGGGTTTAAAGGTTGGTTTGGTTAGCTTTTTTTCAAAGTGACTTTGATGATTTTTTGGGGGGACCATAAATCACTTATTTGTTCCCCCCCCAAAAACCCGTATTCCCCCCAGTTCCCCCGGCTTTTTTTTGGGCTAAATAGGGGGAAAAAAAAAAAGATGGTGGGCTTTTCCCAAATTTTACCAGTAAAAGTTTCCCAAAAAAACCCTTGAAAACAGTCCTTCCCAAAAGCCTGAAAAAATTTAACAAAGGCAAACGTTTTCCCCAAAAGCCGAAGGAAAATTACAAGAGGGCCAAAAAGTGAAAGTTTAAAATTTTAAACCGCCGGGAACCCAAACCCCCTTAAAAAACGCCTGAAGGCACCCCTTTTAAAACAGGGTCCTTCCCAAACCCCCCCTAACACACGAAACTGTGGGTTGTTTGTTTGTGTTCAAATTTGGGGCGCCCAAAAGGCGGTTTGGGGAAAATTTTCTAAGGACGTTTTTATTTCTCACAATACAATCGGTTTTTTTTTAAATTTGCCGACGGTTCAACAGGTGGTTGCGGGGGTCCCCGTTTGAGTACAATCAGTGTGCCCTTTGGAGGGGATTTTTTTTTTTCGCGGGTTTTTTTAAAAACGGTTTTTAGGAATAGGGTGGAAATTAATATTTTTGGTGGATTAGGGTTTTTTTGCATTAATTTTGGCAAAAAAAAATGGGGTTTGGCGTCTTTAAGTAGAATGGAATTTTTCTTTTAAAAAAAAAAAAAAAAAAAGATAAAGCCATTCAGGGGACTTTAGATCTCATCCTGGGGATCTCAGGGGGTTCCCTTTTGGTTTTTTAAATTACAAAAGTCCCTACACGTTGCTACCCTTTTCTTGGACCTTTCGGGAAAACGCTTTTCCTTCTTTTTTTTAATTTTTAATAGGATGCTTCGAGGTTTTCCTCGTTCCCCCCCCCCCCCCCCCCCCCTTTTCCTTTCCCTTTCCCCCTTTTCCCTCCTTCTTCCTTTTCCTTCCTTCAACACCAGTTAATAAATTATTTTAAAAGTAAGAGACATTTAAAGGGTTTTTTTAGGGAATTCCCATTTAAATTTTGGTATGTTGGAATCAGGGGTAAGAAAATTAAAAGGGGGGGGGAATATATTTTTTTTAATAAAAAATTTTTTTTAAATTTTTTCCTTGCAAAAGGGGGGGGGCATGGCCTCATGCCTTCCCCCCCCTCGGTACGGCCACCTGAACGGGACCATTTGATAAACGACTCGCAGTTTTCCGCTATTCTTTTTTTTTTTAAATTGTGTAGGAGGCCTCATTTCTTCCCATACTCTCACTGCCATTCCATCAACCTCTTTCTCCCCGGGAACCCTCGATGGTTAGGTGGACAGCAAAAGTAAGTACGTGTGGTATCATTGTCTATGCAAGCCACAGTAACTCTGTAGAGTCAGGGGATAAAGAGTGAAATAAGGGTGTTTACATCGGGCGACATGCCCAGACATTCCTCACAGCAGGCATCAGCCACGCGTAGCGCCAATCGGACATTATATTGGCTTTGATACTCTAATTCCTCGTCTGTGAAAAGGGGGAGTATACGCCATAAACATTTTCGTAAATAAATCGATAGTTAATGAAGAAAACAGTGGTTGATTGGGACCGTATTAACGGGAACCAGTGGCGTCCCACGAAAATATGAAAAAGGGTGGGGGGGCACAATATATATTTATTAAATATATATAGTACTAATTATAAGAATATATATATAATCAATAGATAATATTTTCTAATTAATATTCCTGCAAACAAGGGGGAGCCATAGGACGCATTGCCCCCCCCCCATACCCCCCCAGCGGTACGCCACTGATGGTTAATAAAACTAATGGAAAAAAATGAGGCCGTGTTTACAATGATGACCACCTCCCGCACCCTCTATGACTTATCTATAACTACGACATAAGGAAAATAAGGAAAGCTACCAAGATGCCGCGAAGACTTCACAACGTGGTATGTCATATTACTTACATACTATAGGCCTATACTGTGATAACATCCACCTTCATCCCACATCCATTAACACTGTCCACGCCTCCACTTTTAAAGCTCCCTATGACTCCGCCAACTACCGACATCCGCCTTCATCCCCATCACCATAAACACTGTATAGCCTCCTTTAAAGCTCACCTATTGACTCTGCATCTACCGACATCCACCTTTTCATCCCCATCAATCAATAACACTGTATAGCCCCTTTTTAAAGCCCCTCCCTATCCGACCTCACCACTAGCGCCACTACCCCAACCTGGGCGATATGACTTTCTATGTCACCTCTTGCACATATCGCCTCACGTCTATTTCTAGTTATTGACAAAAAAGCACGTGAATTTAAAAAAAAAATCAAGGCCCTTGCAAAATTCTGCAATATTTTATTTGATAGAATGATTTGCTTGAAATTTCTGTTCCTAGGCGAGTTAAACGGGCATGAATGAACCACGAATCAGAAAGTCAGGTTTTCAGTACAAATAAATTAAGCAAGTCCCTATTTCAGCTGTGTGATATTGGTCCCAGAAGCCACGACGCAAAGCCATATGCCTACTTTTTCTTCGTGAGATCGGAAGCGAAATGACGATGGAGTGTGTATGTGTTTGTGTGTGTGTGGTCGTGCGTGGTGTGTGTGTGTGTGTGTGTGATGTGTGTGTCCGATGTGCTGTGTGTGTGTGATGTGACCGTGTGTGTGTGTGTGGGGTGTGGAGTGTGACTGTGTGGTGTCAGAAGACATACAGAGAGAGCCAGAGAGGAAGAGAGAGGAGAGAATGAGAGCCCAGAGGGACTGAGAGAGAGAGGGAGAGAGGAGGGAAAGAGGAGAAGCAGAGAACTCGGAGAGAAGAACGAAGAAGAGAGAGAAGAGAGAGAGAACGAAGAGATGAGAGAGGGAGAAGAATTGAGAGACAACGAAAGAGATGAGAGAGAGAGAGAGAGAGAGGTGGTAAATGACTGGAATGAGAATATAGACAGGAATGAAAAAGAAAGGAGACAGGTAGTTAAGTGTGGAGTCAGAATTAGGAGCTTTAAAAGGAGGCTGGATAAATCATGAATGGGGATGAAAGGGGGGATGTAAACGGTAGTGTTAAAGTAAAACAGGAGCTGAAAACGTGTAGGTACCTCAACGGCTCTTGTAGCTTCCTCTATTCTCATGTTCTTATGAAACAGAAATCATATTCACAGTAGTTGCAAGGTTAATGACCCGCAGTGGTAGAAATTCAAGGTACTTCCTCATTGTGTGCAGGATGGAGGGAGGGAGTAAAAGCAGTAAAAGAGCAGTGAGAGACTAGACGCAACACATAGCGTAGAGGGAATGTGGTATCAAATGGGATCATCACGATGAAGCACAGGAGACCAGTCCTGCTGTGGAGGCGTGGTCACTCACCGCATTGTCAGGCAGCGGCTCCTCAAACACGGTCTCAGAAGCGCGCCACAAAGAAACTCCCCAACTCGTAAAACCCGGGAACGGCGTAAAACAAATTCCCCTTAAGATTGCTCCTCCAGAATCTTTGCTATTAATAAATTGTCTGTTGTCGAAGCCATAAAATTACGAAACTGTCACTGAATCTAACCAAAATTAGCTAGTCGATGCAAGGATAGTACTAAACAGGCTCATATCTATAAAAATAATGCCTTATAATACTAAAAATCGTCTAATGAGTAGCCACAATTACTATCGGGAAATTACAGTTTTGGGTCCAGGGGTTAAGATTTCTCCCCCGATTCCTCCATAATTGTCGACCAAAACCCTATTTGGTCAAACAACCGTAATACCATCACACCTTATACACGCCACACCCCAAACACCAATACAACACCACAACACCCCTTAACACCGACCACACCCGAAACAAACCAGACCCCAAGCACCCGTTAAGGCATACCACGCCCGGGTACTTATAACAAGTCCATACATACCACCGGCCTTATGATAGATGCCACGGCCCTTTCATTACAGGATCCCCGAGATACCAACGCCAGGGGCGGTAATTTAAGGATCATTTGACACCATTGAGGGCTTAGCCCAGCCAAGAGATCATTTAAATTTTGACAGGATTAATTCTTACTCATTTATTTGATGAGTTATAATGAATATAGATGTTGAGAAACTTACTCTACAAAAGCTCCGGTTAATTGTGCTTTAGGATAACATTCGAAACATGAAATTAAACTAAATTAAGCAATCTGAGTTGGGGTTCAACTTCGTATCATATATACTTATTCTTCATCTAGATAGGTAGTCAAAACCATAAGAAAAAAGCTTTGCGTGATGAAGAGTGTCATATAGATTGTATATTCCGCAATGCTTTGTTCACAGTACTGAAATTGACAGAACCTGCGGTCTTCCATAAAACTACTTTATTATATTTTGTACAAGCACAAAGGATACTGGCCAAGGACACACAAAAATGCACTTTGAAAAAAAATGCACTTACCTGTTAAATGTGTGTCTGTCCATCTGATATTCTCTTCTTCACACACTCTCCAAAAGGTCTTTGGGTCTCCTTGTCATGCACGTCCTCAATCTCCTGTCTGTTACTCTCACCTCTCTCCATGTCCTGATCAGAAAAAGGATCGTCCAATCCAGCATACGCTTAAGTAACACCTAACCAAACTTATATTGTTTTTTACTACTGTATAATTGTATGTATGCCCCAGTCAGAGCTTATCTCTTTCTTGTGAGATAAAAATGTAAAAATAAAAAAAAACAGGTATTTGAGATTCCATAAAAACAGTTTCGCGGCTACAGCCCCCAATGCCCAGGCCTAAACTACGCCCATGCTAAAGTACTACCTCGACGTTGTCTACTACCGGAGATACACTATAGTCAGCCACGTCACTGCCACTACACTATGTCGCCAAAGACACGAAATAATATATTACAAATTCTAGCATTCACTACAGAATTTACATGCCACTGAAGACATGTAGATGTGATGTGTACATATAAACTCGTGCATGGCCATCTTCAGTGGTACATAAACGTCAATGTAGTGATGCTAAACATTCATAATATATTGTGCCTACGGCGACATTATAGTCGCTTATGCTGGCAAAGTGAACTGGCGACTATAGTGGTATCTATAGGGTAGTGTCACCGGGCGGTAGCCTCTCAGCAACACCCGGCACCCTGAACGACCGCGGCGCAACCCGTCACACAGTCAAACCCACCTGCCAAGGACGTATCGTTGCGCCACACAACAAAGGTAAAAGTACGTCATTGACGGTCGTCCACCCAACGTGAACTGGAGAAGGGATTAACTTATCAGGGCGAGGTTGCGACCTTCCATTTCTTGGCCTTGGATTAATAGACACTATAAAGACACTTAAGACAAGACATGTCTAAACGCACTAATAGACCTTTAAAAGTCTATTGATCTTGCGTCCACCTCAAAACAGCACATGACGGCCGGAAAGCCAAATCAAACCTTTCGTCGAGTACTACGCAGTACGCCATGATCGACCCCGGTAAAATTTTGTTGGGCTGTTGCAAGATTCTCAGATGAGTTTTTTTTTTTTTTTGCTACGATGTGATGCTTCCCTAATAGAGATTAGGTTTTTTCATGTGCAAACCTAAAGTGTTTTGTGCAATTCGAATAAGTGATGACAAATTTCTAATAATACACTTCTAGACATTTGACGGGGAAAAAACCACGCTCCAGCTGTTAAAGCATCAAATAAGAATAACGCAAACCATTTACCCCCCCCACTAACCTGCTCTAACGTTCTAAACTACCCATCAAACTAACCTAACCTAACCATGATTTTGGTTGGTTTGCAATTTTCATTGTACTTTCACACTCGTTATGACTGTTTAGAAACAAAAGAAAGTAAAAATACTGAATCAGACCCCAGTCATGTCTAATTAGCCTCGACACAACTGCGGCAGACGGATGACTACGGCGGGTGTAGTACCGTGGATGACGTTTGCCTTGGGTGAAAGAAGTGTTATAGAGACGGTGAATGGGTTATACGTATGGCAGGGGCTGAAAATGAGGTGAATATAATGAAGTGATAATGTGACAACCAGAATTAGAGATTGTTGTGGAACTGAAGATTGCGTGGGATTGATATTGGAGTCATTGATTGATTTAATGCAAAAAAGGTGGAAATGTGCAAGACATCAGAGGTTTCAAATGGCACTATGCAAAGGCATATAAAAAAAAGTGAAGAGGTTATAGACGAAGAGTGAAACACGGTGATGGGGAGAGTGCACACGATTGGATTATGATTTTTGTTACTCACGGAAAATATTGAATGAATTCTTGTATTGGAGCAGTAATGTAATTTAAGTGTAGGGAATATGATGGAAATAAAGATTATGTCTCGATGCCAGGTGGTGATGATTGCGGCTGTGTATTACCAAGGTTACAGCGCAGTGTTCTGTGCGTGCGGGGAAACACATGTATAGATGTGGCACACTGACAATCCCGTGCGTGGTGACTGAATGAAAATACAAGCCAAGGTGTGCCGGGGAAACCTAAATGGACCCATGTACCTGTATACTTAAGGTAACGATAGATTGGAAATCTTCAAGATCATATAGTAGGGCATCAGTGTGAATGCTGAATTTCTGATATGGTGATACAGTATTTGATGATGCACACAGCATTTTAAGTGGAGGAAAAATTGTGCCGCCCTAAAACGAACTGGAGCACCATGCTGTGCCGATCAACAAAAACGCCGGGTTGTCACAAGCGCCCGCAGCGGGCGCTCCACAGCTAACAGTTAAACTTGCATACCCCTACTACCGCCAAGATGGGCAAATAATACCTCCTTAAAGTTTGTGGTAGGTTTTCACTGTTCTGTGAAAATATATAAGCTGTAGTTTATAAGGAAGAAGTGATTAGACAGGGACAAGGAGCCATGACAACAAGCAAGTGATGACTTAGCATCGCAACTCCTTACAAAGAGCTCAATGAACCATACAAGGACATGTAGCCGTACAAACTAGACAGATAGACGAACTCATAGAAAGAACAGGGTAGAATGATAGCGCCTTGTCCACCTGCCACACACACCACACACACACACACATCATAGACGAACTCATACAAGAAACACGTTAGAATGAGAGGACCTTCCACCCAGGGTTCCCATGTGACGGTACGAAAGTACCATTTTGATACGTGTTGTGCCGGTACGGTACGTTATTACGGACACTAGAATAAAATGATACGAAAATTGACAGGCGGAAAAATAAAATTTGATACATTTTTATCATTCTAGTAAAAAAAAAAAAAAAAAAATTTCGTATTATAGAAGATGAGCTCCAGGACCAGACCCCGGTAATATGAAAAATCTAAATAAAGGCCCGCTATAGGATTTTTTTTTTTATTTTACATCGAATTAGTTTTTGGATTATAGTTAACCCGTGAAAACCTGGCCACAGAGGGACGCAACATATATAATATAATTAGTATGGTATATAATATATAGTATATATATATATATAATTATATCTATATATAATATATACTTAAGTATATATTATACTATAGACTATATATATATATATATATATACAGAAGGCCGTATTTAGGATCTGAAACCATTGATGGGCTTAGCCCAGCCAAGAGATCTATTAAATTTTTACAGGATAATTTCAAAATTATTTATGAGTATATGAAATGATAAGATGTGAGGGAACATTACTCGACCAAAAGCTCGGTATTGCTATAGGGATTATAACTTTCGAACACATGAACTTAAAATAAAAGAGAAGACAATCTGAGTTGGGGTCAACTTCGTTATTATTTCTATTTTCATCAGTAGAGTAAAACCCTAAGAAAAAAGAGCTTTTTGGCGGTGATTGAAGTGTAATATAGAGTGTATATTCCCAAGCTGTTGTCCGTACTGAAAATTCTGACCAACCTCGGTCTTATAACTACTTGATTCTATTTTTTATACAAACAAAAAAGGACTGGACTCCAAAGGACACACAAATAAAAATGCAATTGGAAAAAATGCACTTCTGTCAAATGGTCTGGTCCATCTGATATCTCTTCTTTTTTTTCCACCTCTCCAAAAGGGTGCTTTTGGCTGTCTCCATCTGGTCATGCACCCTATCTGCCTTCGGTCTCTACACCTCTCTCATTAGTCCTGCCTCAGAAAAAGGATGTTCTCAGCAATACGCTAAGTTAACCAGGTAAACCAAAATATCTCTTTTTTACAAAATAATTTAATTATGTTGGCACCAGTCGAGCTTATTATTTTTGTTTGAGAAAAAATATATAATAATAACTATAAAAAAATATAAAAAGGTATTTGAGAATCCGGGCTTTGCATAAAACATTCGGGGCTACAGCCAAAGCCGTCTGTATGTAAAAGCCTGCGCCTGAGAGTGGATGACGTCAACGGACGGAGTCTGTACTGAGGCCACCGAGACGACAAGTTTACTCTACCTAAAATTATATGTTTATCAGTATAAAAGAAATTGTTATCTTTGGAAAAATGTTTGTCTATCATATTATCATATAAAAACCGCTAAACACACTAAAGAAAATGCATTATGAGGACTCTCAAGAAGAAATGGCTGAACTTAAAAACTCCTTCACCACATTTAAATAGTTTTCCTGAAAACATTTTACATGGAGACATCAAATAGAAGCGGAATTTAATTTAGCTTTCCATTGACTATATTTTGTTTCTGATAATGAAGAGCAGCATGCAAAATTAGCGTTAACTTAAATATAATAATTAATCATGAAATCGGGTAATTTCGCTAACTAAGATATGTTTATCAAGTATAAAGATAGATTGTATCTTCGAAATGTTGTTCTATAGATATTATCAATAAAAACGTAAAACAGACTAAAAGAAATGCCATTATGAGACTCTCAAGAAATATGCATGAACTTTAACTCTTCGCCATTTTATATTTTGCGCAAAAAACATTTTAAGGGAGAAAAACAATAGAAGGGGAAATTTTAAATTTAGTTTTCCCCATTGCTTATTTCTTTTTTTGAAAAAAGAATTAAAAAACCATACTTTAAATTAGCGTTAAATAACTAAAAAGATCAGAAATGGGTTTTTTTTTCCCCCGTTTTGTGTTATTTTTTTAGTTAACGTTTAAGGGTATGTAGGGTTTTTAATTCATTGTCAAAAAAAAAATTTATAACAAGGGTTAAGCTAATTAAATTTCCGTTTTCTATTTGATATTCTCCATGTAAAATTTTTTTCGCCCCAAAAAAAAAAATGGCAAAAGATTTTAAAGTTCATGAAATATTTTTTTAAAAAGTCCCCTTAATGGCATTTTTTTAGTGTTTTTTTAGGGTTTTTTTTATTTGTTAATATTTTTAGAACAAACATTTCCAAAAAGAAAACAGAAATTCTTTTAAAATGAAAAACATTATTAGATGGGAAAATTTACCCGTTTTCATGATGTTATGTATTTTTTTTAAAACGTTTTTATTTATCCCCATGCTGCCAATTCTTTTATCAGTAAACGAAATCATCAATGGAAAGCGAATTAAAATTCCGCTTCTATTGATATTCTCCATGTAAAATTTTTTTGACCAAAATTTTAAATGGCGAAGTTTTTAAACAGGGTGTAAAAGGGGGTGCAAAAAGAGCCGTACCCCCCGACATCCTCACTCGCGGGAAAGGGGGCCTCCTACGATTTGTGGGGCGGGGGAACTCTGCTACTGCCCGTCCCGTCCTCCCCCCTCCCCAGACGCAGGTTTTTACATAAGACGGCTTTGCTACAGCCCCCAAGCCCAGGCCAACTCCGCCCCTGAAAAAAGCCTTGCCTAGCACTCACCCTCCCCGCTATAGCCTCTGAAATGTGCCTCAACCTTCACAGTATATCGTTCCCAAACTTACTATAGGGGGGAGGGAACAGTGGTTAAAAATACTTAACCCCTTTGACCCCCGAACGTTATTTCCTTGTTATCAATCAATCCAAACATTGGGGGGGTTTCGCCGGGGGACGCGTCGCCCGCCCCCAAAAACCCCCCGACGCCATCCCGGGGGTTTACCCCGCGCGAGTTTCCCCTGCGGCTCCCTTTCCAAAACCCCAAACAGCTCCCCGGGCAAGAAAAAATCAACTTGCCCCCGCCACCCAGCCCTTTTGGGGGACCCCCTTGGCCTCCTCCACGCCGGGTTGTCTTTTACAAATACAACCCGAAAGGGGAAAGGGTCGGTTTTTTAGGGTAGCGTGCCACATGCCATATAGCCGAATTGGGGCTGACGGGGCTATGAGGTAAAAGGCCTCGATTTTAGTTCACGGTTTCAACGCTGATTTGATTTCTAATCTCCCAGCGATAAACCCCCTATTCTGCGAGACCTTATTACCAAAGGCATTGATTTTGTCTCTTCAAGGGTTTCTAAATTTTGTGTCCCCTGTCTTCCCCAAACCCTAGAGTAAGACAGGGATCACAAGCGCTTGAAAATCCGGATCTTTTGTCCCCGCCAAAAGGTACCGACAACGCCCCAAAAACTCCCCTGACGGGGTCATAAAACCGGGGCATGCCAAACCGCCCCCTAAGGGCTTCTTGACGTGACCCGCCGTCATTTTGGACTTTCGCCCACCAAGGTAAAGTAAAACTTTTCCCAAAATTTAAGTCCCCGCCCCACGATAACAGGGCTGTACTGCTTTATCTAGTAAAATCTCCAAAAAACCTTGGGCCTTGGGTCTTCAGGAGAACCTCAAGTCCCAAAGGCCCTTTTCCTCCTCGTGCAGGCCCGAGAGCCAAACACCAGGACCTCCAGGGGGCCCGCAAAGATTACTGCACAAACGGCAAAAACAAAATCAGTGATCTTTTTGTTGCCGACGGATGCTCCCCAACACTTTGAAACTACAACCTTGTCCCAAAACCCAGTCCATTTCAAACGTTGAAAAGTGAGGGGGGAAGGACGCAACCCCTTTCCTCATCCTGTATTAAAAGGGAAAAAACTGGATACACCGGGCCCCACAATTCACACACTCTCAGTCCCAAAATACAGGGGCCCTTTTTTCAAACCAATGGCCTTGCAGGAAATTCCCCCCGAAATCGGGAGAAATCCCGAGTGACTCCGATCACTGGTGTCAAAAGCCTTCTTGAGATCAACTAGGCTTTCAAGCAAACCCCCCGTCCCAAAACCCCGTCGGCGGGGCCACCGCCCGGGGAAATTTTTAATACGACTACCATTTAAAAGATTTTTAGTTAATATAAGCGATTTTTAAGCTAGACCGGTTTTGTATCCTGTCCGCTAGCTAATTTTGGGGATATTCATCACTTTTTGTAATTTCATGGCTCGACATCTTTACTATTGGGTTTTCACTTCTTTGATCACCGGGGGGCCAGAGTGATGAAGGAAAATGTGCACCGATCTTTTAGCCTGTCCCCCTCTGCTAAAAAGGGGCAGGGAATGAGGGCACTCTTTGACAGGGCCCCCTTTATTACATAGCGAACTACGTGGTTGCCGGGCCCCCCGAAGCCCCAAAGGGGCCCCAAGCGCCGTATTTTTATTTTTTTTTCAAAATTATCTCTTTCCTTTTAAGGGCCCCCCGATTGATGCAATTAAATATTAAAAAGCGGGCCCCGGGGACCACCTTAGGGGGCCTAAAAAACCCCCCCCCCCATAGTTAAAAAATAGGGCCCCAAACAGCATTTCGCATAAGAAAACTATCCCCAACTTTTTAAAGAAGTGTTTTTAGGGGGGGAAAGGGGAGGTTTTTATGTTTTTTAGGGAGGGAAAGGGTGGTTTTTTTTTTTTTTTGGGGAGGGAAAGTAGGTTTTAGTTTTTTTTTGGGGAGGGAAATTTTATTTTTTTAGTTTTTTTGGGGAGGAAAAGCAAGAATTTAAGCGCGCAGGAAAGACCCACATTTCAGTCCCCCCCGGCTTCCTCCAGGCAGCTTCCTCCTACAAAGGTTACATAGGGCCCGGATATTTTATCATTTGCATATACATATGCAAATGAATTTTGCGTGATTTCATGATAAGTGAATTTTTCCTAGATAACGCTATAAATGAAAATTTTTTTGGAAAAATATTCATCTGAGCAAAGTGGTACTGGGAGTGAGGTGAGGTGAGGGTGGTTTGGGGAAGTGAGTGAGGTCACTTCTTTAATCGCGTTTCGGTCCTTGGGATTTCTGGTACCCCCCCCTGCTGTTTTGCTGGGAAAATCAGTCAGGAGCAGGCTGCTGTGGGAGACTTCTTCAGCTGCCGTGAAAAGCCCCAAGTACAAAGAACCAAAATGAAGTTGAGATCTATTAATGGAATTTTATTTCATTTACTACTTGGGGAAGTGTACTGTTTTTTAAAATTTTTGAAAACACCAGTACGCGAACAAAAAATTTAAGTCCCTGTTTTACAAAAAAAAAAGGGGTTTGAAAAACTGAAAAAGTAGTCGATAATGTGTGGTGAGCTATTATTATTGATGAGACGGTACAGCACTCACTATGTCAAACATGCTTGTATGAAACCACCAATCGTCCGGTGAGTAGAAAGGGTGTTCTCAGAATATAAAGCTATGCTGACAGACAACAGGCGGAGTTTTAACTTTGAGAACTTACGCCACCATGTCATCATCAAATGCAACCACAATCTGTAATGTCTGAAAATATGTCAGTCTATAATGTAAATACATGTTCATATTATTTTTGAAGCACTTTCACATACATATGTTAAATACATTATGTATATTGCTTAATAAACATTAACATTAGTTCTATTAACTATTTGTTTCCGTATAACCTGCATCTTGGCTTATAAGTGACATTTTTTAGTGCATATAAATGCATATTTGTCCTGTTTTTAGTGCATATTTGTCCAATTTTTAGTGCATATTTGCATGCATATTTCATGGCTTTTTAGTGCATAACTATCCGGGCCCTAGTTATCACGCAACAAACAGCTTCCCCCAGCCCCCATGCACCACACAACCCCCCCCCACACACACGCAACCCCCCCCCCTTCCCCCACACACACCCCGCCTCAACGCTGTCCGAATCAAAAGCTGGCTGGCGCGTCTGAAGTCAGCACACACCCCTCTCGTTTCACCGGCGCGGCAAGTCGGGTCTGGCGTGAATATATAGCTGCACGCCGCACTCCTCACCATTACCTATACGTACAGCTCACCAAGCCACCCGCACCAAGCAACACCTTCAGGATACCAAGACACCACCTTCAGGATACCAAGACACCACTTCAGGTACCAACCCACCTTCGGATACCAAGACACCACCTTCAGGATACCAAGACACCACCTTCACCTGGCCAAGACACGGGATAATAGCTTCAAGTTATCCTCAAGTCAAGCAGTCACTTTTCATCCCAGCCAAGTGTGCCATTTTCACACCTATAGCTGGCATGATGGAACGGGCGGTGGCATACGTGTTAGGCGCCCTGCGGACCATGACAATAGAGCCTGTCATGCTGATGGACGGCGCGTGCAAGGAGGCTATGCTGATCTACACAGAGAACGTACAGATGAACAAGATCGCACCGTCAACCTCGGCTATTCCCAAGAGGTGAGCGGCCCATGGTGTCTCTTGTATAACGTAACCCTTCCTCAGATTCCCGCCATAACACACTCTTCATTCCTGTCATCCTGAAACATTCTTTGTACACAGTGGCGTACCCAGAAAATTGATAAGGGGGGGGGGCCAAAAAAAATAAAATATTTATAATATATATATATATATATATATATATATATAATTATTATATCATATATATAATATATATATATATTTCATAGACCACTGTAGATATAATGGTACGTGATATATATATATTTATTTATTTATAATATATATATTTATTATTTATTTTTTGCAAAGGGGGGGGCCATGGCCGCATGCCCCCCCCCCCCCCCCCTCTCGGTACGCACTGTTTGTCATATACATAAACACACTGTAGCTACACACCTTGGCACACAAGCCATACCCCAGCCCATCGCGTCTACAGTATATATATATACAGTCACTACATCGCGGGTGTGTTGTGTTGGTGCAGGTGTGTGGGAACCTCACGGCCTACGGGGATCACAACGTGGCGGTGCAGCGGGAGCTCACGGTGTTCACCTTCTACAACAGCATCATCATGTCCGTGCTGCCGCTTATCTACGTGCTCTTCATGGGCGCCTGGAGTGACAAGTACGGCCGCAAGGTACGTGGCAGGCAAGCGTGTACTCCTTGCAAGACAGTTTTGTAATAAGCTGTCGTTGTTATATAGATGATGCAGGTCTATAGAGTACATGTCTACGTGTAGTTATCGCAATGGGTGTTTTCAGATTCCCATCATGATCACGCTGGCGTGCCGCATCCTGCACTCTGCGGGGCTATTTACTCGTCAACTGGCAGACGCGGTGGCCCGTGGAGGTGCTGTAATCCGTCACGCTGCTAGAGGCCCTGGGCGGGGGCAACGCCGGCATTCTCTCCTCCACCATCAGCCACAGGCAAAACCAGAGACCAGCCCCCTCACACCCCTGTGTTTGGGGGTCCGGGGCACCTGGCCGCGTGTACCAAGGCGGTTCCCTGCCCTCCGTGTGCTCGTCACATGCCCGTGGGAGTGGTGGTGTTCATGTGGGGGGCCCGCCCAAAGGCCCGGGCGGGCTCCCCCAGGCCCCCCCCCAAACCCCTCCCCCACCCCTTAAAGTTTTGGGTGGAGGTGCGGAGTCCCAAACGGCCCACCCGTACGGCAAAGTGCCCCTGTCGGCCCCAACAGTGGGGTGGGGGTTTTGCACACAGGCCCCCCGGGCCACCCAAACGAGAGTAAAGCCTCCAAAACGCAAGTTGCCTCAATCGTCCTCCGTACTCGTTTCGTTTTTTGGGAAATTTGAACAACCGGGGTTGTCCCTTAGCATGTTTTAGCAAACGTGGTTTTGAAGCAATAAAGCACGCTGTTCCCCCAATTAAAGTAGTTGGTACGTTACAATTGACACCCCCCCAACAGGGAGATCGTCCGAAACGTTGCCACAAAAACATTAAAGTCCACAAACAATTGCACAGAAAAACAGTGCGTCATTCCCAAAGACAATTACAGTTTGAGCGAAGGTTTTTTTTTGGTGGAAGGGTTTGTTTGGGCTGAACAGAAGAAAGCAGAAGATTTACCAGGGACGTATCATTAAAGAAATTCACGGTGGTTGGGTCACAATTCGCTTAAAATTCCAGCCGGCCCCGACAGCGCCGTTTTGCTTGAAAGGCCAGATCATTTGTGGCGGGCCCGGTTCCGAGAAAAGCCCAGTCATAACAAGGCACACAGGGCAGGTTCCCAAGGCCCACCAGGCCCCCCATCCCCACTAGCCATACGGCCCAGGTTAATTTCCCCTTGGGCCTTTTACACCAGGAGTAAGGTAGAGGAGATGTTTCCAACATTCAAGTGGGGGGGGGGGTTTCGCTCACAGCTATCCAAATGGGGTTTTCAGTCCCATATGAACCATAGCGTTTCGACCTCACTCAGAGGAACTTACTACTAGACCCTACGGCGGCCCGGGTATCTAACGAAAATTCAACAGGACGAACAACACAAAACCGGGTCGCATGTGTCCAAAACTCCCCTCTCCAGGAGGAGGTAGTAGCGGTGGTCAGAACGGGCAGACTCTGGGTTGGGTCAGGTTCGGTTTGGTAAGGTGGTAAACACTGGCCGTTCCCTTACCCAATGTGGGGGGTTCTTTACCTTAGGATTTAGAACCCAGGAGCTCCGTCGCGAAATCAAGGGCTTGCAGGAAGGGGTGGAGACAGCGTCCCCTCACTCTTCTTCCTCTTGTGAACCTCATCGCCTCTCCCCGCCCGGGCCTTTTTAAGGGAGTTTGGGCTTTGTTGGGGAAAAGCGTGGGAAAGGTTAGGTTAGGTTAGGTTGGAACCCAAAAAGGGGTTAAGTTATTTTAAATTGTCAATACCTATAATTCTATTAAAAAGGGTCTATCCGGTATATTTCCGGTTTTCAAATATTTTTTGAAAATATTTAATACAAACTGATTTTAAATTTTCTTTTCCATGTATTTTTTGTTAAAAGTTGGTTCCTTGAAATTTCAATACCTCGGCATTTCCCCCTATAAAAACCTTTTGAGGCCCCAAGGGGGAAAACGACGTGGTTTGGGCGTAAGGAAAATAGTTTGTATTAATTAATTTTAAGATAAAAAATATTTTCCTAAAAACTATGTGGTAATTTGCGAAAAAAAATTTAAAACTTATCCAATAACTAATTATAATTTTCTAATTTTAAATAACCCTATTTATAGGGGAAACTGAAAAATAAAGATTTTTCTGACATTATTTAATGACATTTTAAACAACAAAATATGATAAGATCTTTTTAAAACGAAAAAGTTCAGACCTAAAACTGGTGTTGAAATAGTAGTCTAAAACATTAAACCAACCCCGATTTAAAACCTGCCCCCTAAGCCAAATTACATTCAACATGTGTTCCCCAAGGGAAAAATTGAAGTGACAGGTCCAAAGAAAGAAATTGAAAGGGCCATTAAACACTTTTTCGTGCCCTTTATATTCCAGATATTGATTCGAAGGTAAGTAGGAGAGGTTTTCCTTAAAGGTTTTCCAATGGGGTAAGAGAAAAATGTAACCATTTTCCCTTGTGTATGGAATTCTTCGCTCCTAATTAAAAATAATACACGCCCGGGTTTATTAGGATTAAAATGTGTACAACCTCAACCGGGGTTTAAAAACCATTAGAAATTTTAACCTTTTGGTTAATTTCTTTTAAACTAAAGACTCTCTGTGGACTTTTAGGTTTCAAAAGTGGTTGGGTTTAAGGGTTTTGGTATTATTTTAAACTAACCAAACCCAAAACCTACCTTAACCTTACCAAACCTATACCCTGGCTAACTGGGTAAGTTTTTAAGGGAGGGGTTGCGGTTGGTCACTACTTGTTCTGATGGACAAAATCCCTTTTTTTTTTATATCATTTTTTCGTGGATTGGATTAAACGTGGAAAAAGTTGGAAGAGTTGGAAAATGGGGTTAAAGTTAGAAACATGTTTTTAACCCCCCAAAAATTACCCTTCTAAGTAGAAAGTGGCGGATTTATTGAGCCAGCGTTTAAAAAAATTTTAAAAAAAACCCCCAGTTTTTTCAAAAACAAAAAATTTTCAAAAATTTGAGTTTCCCCCTCTAAAAAGAGGAAGGGAAGCAAATTTTCCGGTGGAAAGGGAACAGGGGGTTGGGATAATTTTTAATATTAAAATATATATCTAAAATAGGGATATATATAAAATAATAAAATATATTAACATAATAAAGATTATTCAAATTTTCATTTTGGGGAAAATTGGGATTTGGGGATTTTTAAGTGACCCATTCTTCCAATAATAAATAAATATTTTACGGATTGGACAAAACGGGTTTTTACCCAGTTTTTGTGCCTTCCCATTAACTGTGGGAGGGGAAAAAAGAAAAGAAAAAAAAAAATTAATATAAAAAACCCCAACTGAGCTTTTTCATTTGAAACCCCTTAATAACAGGGATTTGGAGTTTTCTTTGATCATTTTAGGAAAAATTTACATTTAACTTGTGGGGGAACCTTATAAAAAAATAACCTACCCTTGGTTTATATTAAGGGATTGGGTTGCCAACCCTGCCTTGCGCTTATCCCAAGTTGGAAAGGGTTCTTGTCATGAAGAGCTTATTCCTTCAAACCTAAACCCGAAGTTTATCGAAATGTGATTGGTTAAAAATTTTAATATTATTAAAAAACTAAAAAAATAACCTAACCTTAACCTAACCTCCCTGTTCAACGTACAGTAGGGACCCTTTAGACTTGGGAATTGCAGGCCAGCTTCACCAATTTTTTAATTAACTTTACCAGTAACACCCTTGGGGTAAGGGTTATAAAAATAACAAAATAACCCAAAAACAATCCGTATACCATAAAAAAACTTAAACCAAACCCAAACATAGATTCTTTAAACAAAAAATTTATGAACAATTAATTTATTGGAAAAAAATTTTAAATTTTTCCGGTTTTTAAGGAAAAAAAGGGGGGTTGTGGTATGAAAAATACTTAATAATACTTGGATATTATATAAATATATATTTTTAATATTATATTAATTTATTAATTATGAATAATTAATATACAGAAAAAAAATTTTAAAAACTTTTTAAACGCAGTCTGTCCATTTATCCGGTGCCCGTTTGACTATTTGTTGTTTTTGTTTGTCAGTTAAGATTGGTAACTTAGAAATTCCCTGAATATGGGGGACAATAGAATTTGCTGTTACCCATTTTTTTTTTTCCATCCAGGGAAAAAAGAAAAAAAAAAAATTATAGAACCCCTTTGGAGTTTACCAAAATTTTTAAACGGGGATGCTGTGGTTATTTTTTGCTGAATGTTTATAAATACTTTAAACCCTTTGACCTCTTTCCTTTTTAAAAATCCGAAAATTTGGGCGGTAAAAGCCGGCGTCACCCATACCACATCAAAGGGTACCCCCGCCTAAAGTGTTGGTCCCAAACCTCCCGAACTGGCCTTCCTTGAGATTCCCGCCAACGAGTCTACTTTCAAAAGAAGGAAAATAACCATGCCAAACAACTACCTACGGTTTCAAATAAATAAATGGATTTTTTGCAGCCAGGACCACACCTTCGATCACTACGAACCCCCTACAAAAACCCTCCCAAACACCATACTCAACCTAACTACAAAAACCAAACCACAATCTTTAAACCACAATTATTATTATTTAATTCCATAAATTATGTATTAAATCCCTAATTATTATTATTATATTATCAGTGTTTTAAGGTTATATGATAATTATTGATTAAAAATTTGGTTTTTGGAGGGAATTTCCGTCCCTTTTACCATTTAATAAAAACCTGTTTTCCCGGAAAATTTAGGGGAATTGGCAAACCGAAAAGTGGGAATGAACAGTCCAAGGAATTTTTACCCTTAAAAAAAAAAAAAAAAAAAGGACCCTTCCCCACCCCCGGATTTTTCCTAATTGTATTTAACTTGTCCTAACCGTATTACCTGCGGTTTTTTTTTTTCCTGAAAATAGCCTTGCCACCTGGCCGGGGAGGCAGCCAAAGTGTGTCCAAATAGGTTCCCCGAGATGTTCCTGACCAGGGTAGTGGGGTTAAAAGGGGACTAACCGGAGGCGGTGAGGTAACCCGTAGGTCTTCAAATTTAAAATAAGGAGTACCCATGTGCACACGGCGGGGGGATGCACTGACCTACGGAACCCTCCCCGGAACACGCCAATTTACAACGGGCCACATTTCAACAAAAAATAAAAAAATTTTTAAAATTTTTATTAATTTTCCCCATGCCGGAATTTTGGCAAATTTTTGATTTTTGGGAAGAGGTCCGGTCATTTTTGGTGTACACTCAAAAGGGCCACGGACCAGTTTTGGGTCCCCTCGCTCCCCACGCCAACCGCCAATGGTTAACGTTTTTTTTGTCGGTGACTGCATCACGACACGACACATCCGATTAACCCCTTGACACCCAGATGTTTCCTTTGCTTTATGAAATTATCTGTTAGCCATAAAATTACAAAAACAGTAGCTTAATATACCAAATTAGTTAGTCGATAAGGATACAAACAGGTCGTATCTATAAAATATTGCTTAAATTCACTAAAAAAATTGTCTAATAGTACCCAAAATTACAAGGCAATACGTTCTGGGTTCAAGGGGTTAAGCTAAGGATGCTTCACAACCGAGCTACGACACTACTGTGACACAACTTTTGACAAGTTCGTTGAGGCGGCCACAATTTTTTAACCGCACAAAAAAAAACTCGTGAGGCACGACGGGTCGCCCCAAAGCGGCTCACAAACGCACTACGAGTCGGCGATTCAAGGGACTATTGATGAAAAAAGCCGTTACGACCTTGAGTCATGATGTGTGACGGGTTTAATGGTAATAAAATAGAGCCCTGACTAATTAGACAAAGAAAGAATATAAGTGATATCGAAATAATGTATGTGATTAAGGAAAAAACGCTCTAAATTTACCGTTAATTAAGTTTAGATTACATGGCTATTTGGAGTTTAGCTCCATACTTCCAAATTAAATGATATTTTTGTATATTTTATGTATATCTGTCGCATTCATTTGCTATTGCACACTTTTTGGGTTTGACTGGCATGTCAGCGGGTTTTTTTTTCCCCTATGTGTTTTTGGGCCTCACCCTCAATCTGCTTTTACATAATGCTAGCTTAACATTTTTTATTAATACATATTATGCATGTCTTTCCAGAGGTCACAAGACACCAGTGATGAGACGCTAAGAGGGGTTCAACGCACACAAAGTTTTTCATGTTCTTCATGGAGAAAAAAAGTGTTGACATATCATTGAAGCTGTATAAAATTTTGGAAATCAATGCTCTTTACAACATCTACAACAACAGGGAAAATCAGGCTGAGGAGACCATAAGAGATTGAGCTGAGTGAAAAAAAACAAGAAACAGGTTTAGTCTAATTTAATTATGTTGATATATAGGTTCCTTTAAAACCCCTACAGGGCAGTGTTATTTAGTCTTTTTAGCTATTTCTGAGTGCCTTTTTTTTTACTCCCTCATTTGCACTCTCAACAATAGGTGAAGGTTCCCACTACATCCCTTCCTTGTTGTGTTCTCTTTTATCTACCTTTCCATGCTCCCTTCTTTGCACAGAGCCCTCTTCCATTATCATTGTTTATTAGATATTATTTGACATTGCTTCTCTCTTCTTCATCTCTCAAACTATACATTGCCTTGAAAAAATTAAAGGATTTCACTTTCACCAAATACAATCAGCATATTTTGGGCCACATTAATTTTCAGATTTTTTTTCTCACAGAAACTATTGAAATAATTAACTAGATTTTATATATGTTTTGTCATTCTCTGAAAAAACAGTACAGTGTTATTAACCAAGTGGTAGGTTTATAGCGGCTTATAGTTTGTCTTATACCCATTCTGCACTATCATTTCCTACTTATGTGCATGGCCTAGCTTCCCACAAACCTGTTGTACAGCAGTGTTATAATAGTAATGTGTATGTACAAACAGATTGTGTAAGGTAGGCTATGCAATAATGTTGGAAATGATGGTATGGAGCATATTACTGCATGTAATATACTAAAATTAGCTACTGGCATTTTGTAAGCAGTAATAAATAGACAGCATGGCATCTAGGGCCAGTCATTTGATATGTGGAATTTCCCATCATATTCCCACTGGCCACTTGCATTATTTTATTGTGTCTGTCGTACTTCTTTCCAGTGAATGTCCGTTTCATCTTTCCAGTTTTCTAAACAAATTTTTCTTGGGTTTGTATTTTTCCAGATGTTAGGTTTTTAATGCAACTACCCACCAGTTTTTTTATTTTTAGTCTTTCTTAAACATTGCATAGGAATCCAAAAGCTTTTCACCAGATGTCACCTGTGAAAAATTTTTTGATTTAATGTACTCCCTTCCTATTTAATGCGTTTGAGTAAAAAGAGCTTTCAAGTATATATTTCTTTCTCTACACGATGTTGCACTAATTCACTTATAAGACAGTGTTTGCAGTATATTTTTATACCTGTGTGATGGATATGTACACAATATTTTCTACTTTTACTGCATACAATATTATAACCAGGCCCAATCCTTTCCCTTTAGCATTCTCCCGTAAATAACCACTTAATCACTCACAGGTTATTGTAATAATGCATAGGGTTAGGTTGGCCAACTGTCGCGTTTGGCAATTCCTGTCTTAAATGCTGCAAAGCACCATTTAGATGATGATTGCTATATTTATCATTAAAATGAAAAAAAAGTAAGTCATATATATGAAAAATTTCCATGGTTCAATTTTCATAGATTTGGTTTTTAAGATATAAAAAAATAAATAACGTAATTTGTATTCAGTTTGCAAAGATAAATATCGGAAATATATTTCCACCCCTGATCTCTTAGCGTTGAAGGACAAATCGCGACTAAATAGATGTCATTCATTCCTACCCTGTAAACATTTTACACTTTAAAATCTAACATTGTATTTTTTTCAAATCTCAAGTTGTTTCAGGCTTTAATAAAGATGTATTTTTTTATAATCATGAAATTATATCCTTATTAACTTAATCCGTTTTTTTTCCCTTTTTAATGCAATTTTTCGTTTTAAAGACTAGCAAAGTAGACAATGTAACATGAATGCTGGCTTATAAGATCCTTGCTTAATTTTGAGAAAGTACTATTGGGCAGGAACTTCCACAATGATTTGGGCATCGGAGAAGCTGTTTGGTAATGCCCCTCTTGCAGCAACAACCTCCCCTTCAAAGAATGCAAATTTATGTTCTTTACTGATCTTATAAAAGGAGGAATTCATGATATCATAATTTTCGATAGAAAGTTACTCCAAAACTTGCCATAAAAGAATATGATATCGGGAATTTTCCTTTAAAGATCCATAAAGGACAGATAACTATAATTGCATTCCTGGAGGTGCAGGGGTTTGCAGTTTTGCACCTTCTGGAGGGGTGCATAATTGCACCCTTTTTTGTACAATGGGTGTAAGTTTGCACTCCTCCAGAAGGGGGCAATAACTGCAGTTTTGAGCCTGGGTGCAGTTTTTGCACCTTTAAAGGTGCAAAAGTGGGACTAATTTTGCACCTTTAAATGTGCAAATTTTTCACCCTTAAAGGTGCATTTGTTGCACCCATAGGGTGCAAAAGTGCATCCCTCCAAAAGGTGCAAAATTTTTGCACCTATAAAGGTGCAAAACCTGCACCCCAAACGTGCATTTTTTGCACCAATATGGGTGCAAAATTGAACCAAAATTCCAATTCCAAAAGGTGCAAAATGTTGCACCCTAGTGTTAAGGTGCAACCTTGCACCCTTAAAGGTGCACAATCGGTGATACCCGTTTTTGCACCTTTAAAGGTGCAAAGTTGCACCCTAAAGTGCATTTGCTGCACCTTAAGGTGCAGAAGGCACCCCTCCAAAAGTTGCACCTATAAAGGTGCAAAACCTGCCAACCCAAAACAAAGGTGCATTTTTTCCCCCCCCTAAAGGTGCATTTTTTGCCCCCCTTAGTCAAATTTACTAATGTGGTACTCAAAAACGGTGAACTTGACGAACTGGTTAGTCATTTTGTTTTGACTAAAAACCATACTCAGATTTACTAGGATAGTTACTCAAAAAATGATAACCGTTGTTACTCAGCGTGACTAACTTGGGTTACTCGTTTTAGACCCCACGGCTTTAGTATGCTAAGTTAGTCACCATGACTAACTTTTGTTTTGTGTGCACGGATACATGACACAGCGCCGCTGTTTGGCATATAGAGAGACGAGGCGGAGGGTTTGACGCGGCACTAAGCTTTTTTCCCCCTGGTTGCAGGCTTCTTCATGTACCAGTTCGCGCGCCAAGTGCTGGACTGGGACGCCTCGGAGTACGGTTACTGGATCACCTACCGCAACCTGCTGGCGGCCCTCGGTACGTGTGCCATCCTCCCTGCCTTCATGCCACTCATTCCTGCCCCATATGACAACACGTGTGTGTGTGTGTGTGTGTGTTCAGGTACACAGGAGTAACGCGCTAATTCAATGTAACATGGCTGTGCAGGCTCGCTGTTCCTGGTGCCGCTGCTGACGCGCAAGCTGTCCTTCTGGGAACAAGCCCTGGTGGTGGTGGGCACGGGCCCCCTCATCCTAGAGTACCTTTTTATAGGGCCTCACCGGCGGTGTCCATTGGCCTTCCTCATGTGGCTGGGCCCTCCCGGCGGCCTCGTGTCTAACGCCTGCGCCCATCGCCTTCAAGTCCATGGCCACTAAACTGGTGACCAGCGGGGGAAAGGTGAGTCACACGCCTGTCTTTTGAGTCACACGCCTGTCTTTGAGTCGGTCACCCCGCAAAGCAGTATGGAATAGGCACGAGTGTATTGCCCCTGTGCCTGTGGCTCCCTGTTATAGCCTTGCTTCTCCCCGTGCCCTCAGGTCGCATCACCGCCGTCATCGCCGCCCTGAACGGCCTGATGCCCATGGTGGGCTACGCCGCCTACTCGCCCCTTACTACCACATCGTGGCCCCCTTTCCCCCGCCCACAGTTCTACTTCGGCGCCAGCCTCAACCTGCTCATCATGGTCACCTTCATGTAAGTGTTGGTGTGTTCCCAAAGGCCCGTTTCTCCACTCCTTTGCTATCACTACGCGGTTGCCTATAGGGCCCCCGAAGCCACCAAGGGGCCCCCAAGCTACCATTATATATTTTTTCCTGAATCTAGACTCTTTTACTATGAAAGTGCACCAGATTGATGCACTGAAATATTTAAGGCGTGCCCCCTGACCACCTTAGAGGGCTTGGAATTCCCCCACCATAGTTGTACAATGTACAAAATATTGCCCCAACAGCATGTCGCATAGGGCCCGAAAAGGCTAGAAATGCCACTGTGTGTTACCCATGGTTACCACCGGGGTGTCATGCATGATACAATATATCCCCTCCCCCCCCCCCCCCCTCCCACACACCCCGGGACAGCTTGTCTTCCCCGCCCTCCACAGAGCGATGGGCGTGACGCAAGTGTCCGCCTCGTACAACGCCATGGACCTGGAGAAGGGCAAGGACGCGCCTAGCATCCTGCACGGACTCAAGAGGCGATCCTCCGTCACACTCAAGGCCATCACCCGCACCTTCAGCTTACCCGGCGGGAAACATGTTGTTCACGATCCCCCCCCCCGCGATGCCCACTCATGCTCCCCCCCGCTGAAGGAGGAGGAGGAGAAGGAGTGTGTCAGGAGTGTCAGGAGCGTCAGGCTGTTACTCCAATGCAATGAGTGACGCCCCAACTGACAGCCTCGGAGACGGCAGTAGAAAGGGAGGAGTGATGCCCTGCCCATGGGCGCCTCGCTACCGAAGGAGGAACACTCGTTCCACGTGTTGACATCCCACTATACTGTTTTTTTTAACGAGTTTAAAAATCCTGCCCCCGTGCTGCTTACTGCCTGATATTTGATGCCAGAAGGGAATATTACGCTTCTTCTTAATTTCACTTGTATTTATCATTATTAACCATATTATCAGGTAACCAGAGGCATCATTTCAAGCAGAGACCTTAAAGTTATCGTCCAGAACATTTATCATTCCTGATTTAATGCAATCAAATCATATAGCCCTTGACGAGTATCAACAATTCCGTTCGTCCCACTTTTGTATCCAGTAGCCGTTTTTAAATAATCCGCAATCAAAATCTGCAAAATTCTCCAAGTTCTCAAAACGCACTCAAGATTGGCAGACGCTCAGGGCTCAGGCTCCGGACGACCATCAGGGGAGGATTCCTATTCCCGCGCTGATCAGAGGCACGTTAAACACAGAGAAAATATAATAGTACTTAGAGATTTGGGTGTTTCTGATAGGAAGGAATTTTCTTTTTTTGCTTATCTTGCCAACATGCATGCCATACTTTATGGGTTGCAGCATGCTTCCTTCCACACACACGCCTTGCACACCGACAACCCTTCCCACACACACGCCGCACACCCGGACCACCATTCCCACACTCACGCCTGCACACTAGCCTCTCCGTCCCAAACACCACGCCTTCACACCGACACCCTTTCCCACACTCACGCCCGGCCACACCGACAACCTTCCCACACACCCCTGCACACACGCCTCTTCTCCCCACACCCGCCCTGCACACCACGCTCCTTCCTACACACACGCCTGCACACCGACACCTTCCCAACACACCACGCCTGGGAAATACTTTGGAAACTAATCCTCCGGCTTTGACTGAAATCGAACTACCGCACGTATTGTATGCTTATTATACTTCACAACTCTGAAAGGGTTCCATGAGAGTGCGTCTCAGCCTTTGGTAACCCACACGACCGCTATGAAATATGAGGTTGCCTCCCCCCCCCCCCCCCCCCCCAAAAAATTCTAAGTCCAAGTTAGGTTAGGTTTAGGTATACTGTGTGGTTAAGCGTTATGTTAGGTTAGGTATACTTTGTGGTAAGGTAGGTTTGTTAGGTATTACTTGTGGTTAAGGTTAGGTTAGGTTACTTGTGGTTTAAGTTAGGTTAGGTTAGGTATACTTTGGGTTAAGGGTAGGTTAGGTTAGGTATACTTTGTGGTTAAGGTTAGGTTAGGTTAGGTCTACTTTGGGGTTAAGGTTAGGTTAGGTAGGTAATACGTGTGGTTAAGGTTAGGTTAGGTTAGGTATATTTGGTGGTTAAGGTTAGGTTAGGTTAGGTTAGGTATACTTTGTGGTTAAGGTTTAGGTTAGGTTACGTTTAGGTTATACTTTGTGGTTAAGGTTAGGTTAGGCTAGGTATACTTTGTGGCTTAAGGTTAGGTTAGGTTAGTATACTTTGTGGTTAAGGTTAGGTTAGGTTAGGTTAGGTTAGGTATACTTTGTGGGTAAGGGTTAGGTTCGTTATTACTTTGTGTTAAGGTTTGGTTAGGTATACTTTGTGGTTAACGTTAGGTTAGGTATAATTTTGTGGTTAAGGTTGGTTGTAACAAAAAAAAGGTATACTCCCGTGGTTAAGGTAGGTTACGGTAACTTTGTGGTTAAGTTCAGGTTAGGTATACTTTGTGGTTAGGTTGGGGTTAGTGATAGGTAATACTTTGTGGTAAGGTTAGGTTAGGTTAGGTATACTTTGTGGTTTTAAGGTGAGGTTATGCTTAGGTTAAGGTATGACTTTGTGTGTTAAGGCTAGGGTTGGGATACTTTGTGTTAAGGTTAAGGTTAGGTTAGGTATACTTTGTGGTTAAGGTTAGGTTAGGTTAGATTTTTACATATAGTGACTTTGGATGATTTTTTTGGGGAGCCATAAATCACTTATATTTGCTTCCCCCACCCCAAAACCCCCGTATTCCCGCCAGTTCCCCAGGCTTTTGGCTATAGGGGAAGAAAAAAAGATGGGGGTGAAGGACTTCTTCCAAAGTTTTCCCACGCCTGCACACACGCCTCCTTCCCACACACACGCTTGCATACACGCCTCCTTCCCACACACAAACGCCTGCACACACGCCTCCTTCCCACACACCGCCTGCAGACACGCATCCTTCCCCACACACACGCCTGCACCACCGACACCCTTCCCACACAGAGGGCCTGCCCACACACACGCCTGCACACACGCCTCCTTCCCACACACACGCCTCCTTCCCACACACACGCCTGCACACCGACACCCTTCCCACACACACGCCTGCACACACGTCTGCACACCGACACCCTTCTTACACACACGCCTACTTCCCCACACACGCCTGCACACACGCCCCTCCACACACGTGTGTGTTGTGTGTGTATGTGTGTGTGTGTGCAGGAAGGGTGTTGGTGCGCAGGTGTGTGTGCAGGCGTGTGTGTGGGAAGAGTGTCGGTCACAGCGACAGATTCACTGTCTGACACCGAAGTACAATCGGTCATCATAACATTTGCCGACAGGTGCCAGACAGAGGTCTGCGGGCGTCCCTGTTCTGACGTCATCAATAACAGTCTAGCCCTGTTGGAGGAAGATTTTTTTTTTCGGCGCGCTTTTTACAAAAGTCGTGTTTTTTACGGAAATAAGGCCTGGAAATCAATTATTTTTGGTGGATTAGGTGTTTTGAATGTACAGTCAACATAATTAGGCAAAAAAAAAATGGGTCTGGACGACTACTTTAAGCTTCTCTCTGACGGGCTCAAGCTAGCCCGTGGACCTCCCTTGCTGGAGGCCCGATAGAAAAAAAAAGAAAAAAAAAAGATCGGGGTTAAAACATAACCTCCCTCCAACTTCGTTGGCGGAGATAACAATGAAAAACATAAATAGGGGGAAAAAAATAGCTTGCCGCATAGCTCTGAATAATTGAGATAATTTTAACAGCTTATGGCAGTGGAAAAAATCTATTTCACTGAGATTCCCTTATAAAAATGTATTCACAGGAAGATTATAATTTTGTTTGTTCCCTGCTAATAGCCGACACACATACGTACAGTCGACGACCCTCAATATTGTAGCAATTTTCAGAATATTTCGCCATCTGGAGACACTTGGCAACTATACGTAGAACAGAACATGCAGAACTGTTCTATTTCCATCTTATAAATAACAAAGAGTGCATCTGTAATGGTAGTTGCACCATTAGTCCCATAATAATATAATTTAAAGGCTTTGAAATTGCGGTGGAAGAGTTGCCAGTATGTGATTCCTGAACAAAACTCGTAAAAGGAAGATGGGGGCATACGCTATGCCAGCACGTGGTCTCGGTGCTCATCTCCGTCGCATTAGCCTTTGAGCCTGTGGTGGGTGAGAACCCGTTACCCTGGGACACAGGGCTAGAGTGACATCCGGGTTACCACAGTTACCTTCCCCAGCTTTCCCCAGGCTTCCAATTTATCAACCTTGAAAGGAAAGATGAACAGCTGCTTGGGCTGGCCGCCGACTTGCCCTAGTCCGGATTCAAACCAGTGCCCGCAGATTAGTAGCTAGACGCGCAAGCCACTGTTATGTTTCACGTCCTTGTGACATACCTGTAACAAGTTACCAGTAGAGGTGAGTCGTCTGTCTGCAGTACATAATGTGGCTATGTTATATAGATCCCATAATCTTCGCCAGATCCTCGGTGAAGTGTTGGGGAGATAGAGAGTCACTATGCCTTATAATTCTTTATTTGTTTGAAGAAGTAGGCCTGTATATGACTTGTTAAAAAAATGGAAGCCTCTAGTCTTATAAGTGATATGAAAAGTATAAACAATCTAAGTTGAGGTATTAATATGACTTTGATCCCTTTATAGGGGGATCTAATACCATAACTACAGAAAATGGATGATCTACGATAATGATAACAGCCACTACACCACGAAGGCGGCGTAAGTTTGCCTTACGTGTCGTAAAGCACGACAATATTTTGGTAGGTCAACTGTACATACACGAGACAACAATCACGCATATTTTCAACCTAACACAACAACAAAACATATTTCCTTACACACACACACACACACATACACACACACACTCTCTCACTCTCGACCATTCCCTTCCTCCCCCTCCTCGCGCAACCTACGTTTTTTCTCCAGTGTCTGCTTCTTCCAATTCTTCCATCATCACTTCCCTTCCAGCCCCTCTTCCCTTTCCTTTTCGTCCACTTTCGAAAAATAAGCAATAAATATTATGGGAAAGAGTTGCCTTTTTGTTTCCCTCTCTTTCTCCTCCTCCTTTTCCACCTCACCCTTACCTTTTTCGGTCTTGTTTTACAGCATTTGTTCCTTTTTTATCTTCTTTTCTCTTGCTCCTTTCTTCTCCTTGGTGTAGGTATGGGATTGGTGGCGGTGAGCAAAGTGAGGGCAATCTTGCCTCATAACAATGATGGCGATTGAAATACAGGAAATACAGGAAAATAAAATTTCTCGAAAATGTTTAAGGGTTACCTGAGGATTGACAGGCAGGGTGATATTTCACCAAACTCCCTCAAATTACAGGCCATAATGAAGCGTATTGCCAGTTTAAATACATGAATTATTTCTTGCTGAATTATCACTAGGCGGAACCTGCAGAAATTGGCCACAGAAAACGAGATGAATATTATTTCACACTGAATCGCCGCCCGAGGTAATCCGCCAGCTGGAAGCGTCTAATTCCCAATGACACGAACGAACAAGGTGGGTATTTGTGTCTGCAGTAAATACAAGTGTGTTGCTTCCCGTCCGGCGGGTTGTGCACACAGTTTTCTGATACGTAATGTTACTCTTTCTTTATTCCTTTTCTTATTTCGTGTTCTTGCAATCTATTTCCTTCACATAATTTCCCCCTTCCTCCACCTGTCTGTCTCTCTCT
>JACEEZ010015755.1:0-2500 GCA_016584305.1 Chionoecetes opilio
GGGGGCAGCAAGATTTTACAACAGGAAGGTTGTTGAAACACGGTGGAAAGAGGTGTTAGGTACTGATATGAGAGAATATCATGTTTAATTAAGATAAGATAAATGTGAGTCGATAAGATAGAGGTGACAGAGAAAAGAGAGATTGCGGTGAAAGAGACGGGAGGAAAGGGGACAGGACAGAACAGAATATGAGATAGGCCTAATGGCAAATGTCACTGCGCCAGAGATGAGAGCAGCCTGTGATAGGTGAGGACAGCTGTTAGGGTAGGGTATATTCACTATAGGGTTTCCGAAAATGAACTCGGGAAAAAACACTTAGAAAAGAACATGAATAGCGCATGATGATGAAAAACAATTTTATGTTAAATGCTATTTGATGAAGAAAACAATCACGGCATAACCTTTCACGCCAAACCTTCCTTTGTATAAAATATGTATGTGTTAGTCAAAAATTACGAAAAGTAACTGAATATACAAATTAGTGAATCGAAAGATATTAACAAGTTATATCTATTGCATATTGCCTTATATTCACTAAAAAATCGTCTAGTGGTTGAAAAATTACAATGGAAATTACGTTCTGGGTCTCAAGGGGTAACATCAAACAGAGAAAAAGTGTATAAATGTATCGAACATTTGATGACCTGACGTTTCCAATTATTACATCCCAATCAAACGTTAGCATGGCACTCCCAAGTATTACCGTTTTTAGTATCTATGCACGTACAATCCAATCCAATATGTTAACAAGGGGGACTCCGAGAGCGCATGCCTCGCCAAGGCTGAACGAACGCATTGAAATATGATTTCCCAATAAACACAATATTACTCGAATCATTGATCCCTTTTACATCACCAACATTCATCCAATAACTAAGTTCTTTTCATGCATTCGGCACTTTGCTTTTTGGTATCTTTTTTCAGCTTTTTCATGGTCTCCTTTTCTAGCAGTGTTGACAGCAGTATTATTTAAAGACGTTTTTTTTGGAAAGTATGTTAACGCAAGTTTGTAACCTTCGCGCTGGAAATGAGGGACGCGGGAGGTTGGAGGCAAGGACAAGTATAGGCACTGGAAACCAGAGATTGGATTTAAGATTGTCTCAGGAATTTACTTGAAACCTCCAGGGGGGGGGGGGGATAGGGATGAAAAAGCTTTAAGTTTTAAAAGAGCGAGTGCGTACAAACGCCCCAGATGGTGTTAGGCTTCACTTGAAGGCCGTGAACGTGAAGCTCCCCGAATATCCTTGAAAAAAATGCTGGATCAAGATCCGGATCCGGATTGACATCAGTTTGGGGCCCAAACTCCACCCTTTTCACCTTTGGTAATAATTTTATGCAAATCTGTCCGTAACTTTTTTGCGTAATCCTGCTAACAAACAAACATACAAACAGACAAGCATATGAACAAAAACCGAACCGATCACAAAACTCATTTGACGGAGGAATAACAATTTCACATCATTCCTAATGCTGATTTTCAAGCTAATAATGTTACCAGTGGCCAATTCCTTAACCTCCACCATCACTCAGGCCTTCACTCACCCATCGCGATGAGTCCAGAGTACAGAGCTGCTCCCGCCAGTGACCAGGTCGTCCTCGCGTCACCTCAGACCACGCAGTGACGGTCACCAGGAGGGCACCACTTATCGGGGCCAGGGTCGCATGCGTCACCGATACGTCCAATTTTTAGCTTGGGTGAGTGTTACATCAGAGGCCGGATTACGGCTATTAAAGAGGATCAAGATGGATAAGAAGTGAGCAAAAGAACAAAAACAAAGCAAGGCATGTGTCCGTGTGGGTGGATTAATGAAGGAAGATAACGCGTCTGAACTGGTGGTGTCATTAACCATTACTCTGAACTGGTACTGAGCTTCGTAGTCCGTGACCCCTCCTGCCCCGCTGCCCCGCTGCCTGGCTGTCCAAGGCTTTCTATAGGTACCCCCATTCCTCTTCATTCCAAGACCAAGAGAAAGAGACCTTAATTCTCTTGGCCGTGCTTCATTCCATGCCGCGTACCTTCATTCCCTCTCCATTTCGCTGGTAACCGTCGTCGAGGGTTGGAGGTGAGGGGAGACGCAGACCGTGCATGCGGGGGTGGGAGGCATGGGGAGGGAGGCATGATTGAGAGATTGAAGACAATTAGTCAGAGGAGGAGAGTTGATAAGACGAAAAGCTATTGACTCCACATTATTTAGGAAAGATGTATGAGTGAATCTTCCCCAAATATGAGATGCCATACTCCATACATGCATGTATGGAGTATTAAAAGATCTAAAACCTTATCCGCCCATGGGCGGATAAGGCCCCTGTACAGAGAATGCATATTAGAGGAAGAAAATATTGACTCAGACGTCACAGGACACCTAACTTCATAGAAGATGACTTAGCAAGAGATGAGATGTGAAATTTCCAGTTCAGATTTTTAACACAGGATAGTCTACGAATTTAAGTGGGGGGTGAGGAATAGTGTCATTGAAGAAGAGGGGATAATTATCTGAAA
>JACEEZ010015755.1:5000-17524 GCA_016584305.1 Chionoecetes opilio
CACACACACACACACACACATAGTTGCTTGTAGTTGGTATTAGGAAAAATAAAAACTTAAGCATGCTTATAAAGACATAAATAAAGACGCTTCACAAGGGAAAGAGAAATAAAAAAAACCCATAAAAAATATTACAAAATAAAGATAAAAAAACCCTGCAACCTAAAAGGAAGATTTCCACTCCCGGATGACATTTTGAAAGCCTCTGTGTTACCTTCTATCCATGAAGCACACAGGTGAGGCGGAGGTGTCAGGTGTCAGCACTGGCCCTAACATACCAAGGCGTCATGCATCACGTGCTTTAAATCAGGTTGGTTAAATTGTTTGGTTAGGCGTGGTTAACCCCTTGAGACCCAGAACGTAATTTCCATTGTAATTTGGTTACCATTAGACAATTTTTAGTGAATATAAGCAATGTTTTATAGATATGACCTGTTTAGTATCCTTGTCGACTAACTACTTTGGTATATTCAGTTACTTTTCGTAATTGTATGGCTAACAACAGACGATTTTTTATAGCAAAGGAAAGATCAGCTGGGCGTGAAGGGGTTAAATTGCTTGAATAACGTGCATGGCGACCTACGAGGGTATATACGAGCGTCCCTTAGTGCTCTGTGCGTCACTGTCTTATGGCATGTGCTTACGTGATGCCAATGCTAATACGTACACTCCGCGCCAAGGATAATTCAAAGCGAGTATATTTCCCTTGTATATCCTTGTATGTATATTATCCTTGTATTATCCTTGCTCCGCGGCGTGGTGGTGGACGGGAGGACACTGACAGGACGTCCCGCCATCTTCAAAAGCTATGCATCAGTGAATAATCTATACTATGTTTGGGAATAAAGAAAAGATATATAGAGAAGAAAAAATATGCAAAAAAAAATAAGAAGAAGAAATCGAGGGTTTTCCTAACATAAAAAAGAAACTATTAAGAAAAAAGGAAAATTCCATAGGAAGCATGTCGAGCCATTCTTTTCTCCAGCAAAAAAATAAGAAAAAAAATATGAATGATTGAACAGGACAAGGCTGCAGATCACACCCATAGGAAGGCAGGATAATGATAATAAGATTGATCATTCATTTTACATCAAACAGTAACCCTCAAGTCATTCATTCTTCACGGCACTCTAAAATCAATCAACAAACTATACAATGTGCATATCTTAAGACAGCCAGATGATGCACCATTCACTGACCTCCGAAAAGCAAAATAGAGAAATGTGCAATTCATCAAGTTCTGCACGATGCTTGCATTGAGGAACTTTCAAAGCTAACGCCAACAGATGTCTCTAGCTTTGTCACTTCTTTTGCAGTTTGACTAAACTACACTAAACACTAAACTACATTTTTGTTAAGAACTGTTTCAGTTGCTGAATTGAATTGTAGTTATGATATGCCCCGAAGAAGCACAGGGAATGTACGGTAATTGATAGATCATTCAGGGTCAAAGTGCAGAAGAAGAGACAGCGCTAGAGACATCTGGTGGCGTTAACTTTTCAGAAAGTTCCTCACTTCTGTTATGCCACGTAAGTCTGAACGCACAACATGATCATATGAACGATACATATTCAATTATACGATATATGAATAGATCTCCGTGATATTGGCAGCAGCGATTATGATATTAGGTTAGTTTAAGTTGTGTTAGGTTAGGCTAGGTTTAGGTTAGGTTAAGTTAGGGTTAGGTTAGGTTAGGCTATTTTATCATCCTGAGTTTGTTTGGGTGGCGGGGGAAGCACGCGGCGCGAGGAGGTGCTGCCACTCACCGCCCTCTCCCTTGTTGCGTGTGTATAGAAAAAAATAACAACCAAAGCCTTTAAAGTAGATTTTACTTACTTTACCTACTTTAAAGGCTTTGTTAACAACAGTCGTCACGAACTACAAGCGAAACAAAGGATACACACACTCAAGGCGTCTAGGTCACTTGTAATAATGTCCTTAATTCTATGCTCGCTTAAATGTAAAGATAAGCTCGAATTTGTGAATCTCCTAAATTGGACATAGAGTATTGCTTAATAAAAAGGACCTCAGAAACAGTTCCCTTGTTGAAAAGAAGACTACAAACTATCAAAATTTTTGTAACGTAATTCACAACGCCCAAAGGAATGATCACCACTAATTCTGGTTGCTGTTCTGGCGCACATATCATTAAAGCTTAAGGTCTATCGAACCCCTAAAATGCTGGCCCCTTAATCAAGCGGAGCATCCCTGGTTAGTGTTAGTGCACGTGGCTGGACGGGTGTCGAGGTGTGGAGGGTGGCTGTGGAGGTGTGCGAAGGGCGCTGCCACCATTTGTAGGCAAGGAGGAATACTATTACTATTGGACATTAACATAAGGGAGAGAGAGAGAGAGAGAGGGGAGAGAGAGAGGAGGAGAGAGAGAGAGAGAGAGAGAGAGAGAGAGAGAGAAAAGAGAGGAGAGAGAAAAAGAGAGAGGGGAGGGGAGAGAGAGAGAGAGAGAGAAGAGAGAGGAAGAGAGAGAGGAAGGAGAGAGAGAGAGAAGAAGAGAAAAGAGAGAGAGAGAGGAGAGAAGCATTTGGGGGACACGTGGTTGTGGGACGGTGAATACGTGATCCGAAATTTATTGAGGAAGGTGGGAACACGCGATATATAGAAAGCTTTCAGGTATGTTGTGGGAAAAAAAAGATATAGGTATTGAATGAAGAAGAAAGAAGACAGACGCTGGTATAGGGGCGAGGAGAAGATCTTTTACACTAAATTTCCGACGTAAAATTTTACCTGATAGAAACACACGTGGAAGTGAGGCCGTTTTCGTAGTACTCCATCATTGTACGGGTCATTTTTCACTTTGTCTTTGCCCTAATTAAATCAAATGTCATGCAGCTCTGTTGGATTGAATAGGTGTATGTATGTTTGCTCTAGTACTTTCCATGGCATACAAATAAAGTGAAAAAAATTTGATAGTAAAAAGGGAACAAAACATAGCAATTCCCACGAGCAATCATGTAGGTGCACGAATACAAGAAAATTTTGTTGTCTAATACAAAAGGGAAGTTAAAATTTAAAACAAAATAATTAAGTACGGACCACACAAAAAAAAAAACAATAGTAGAGACATCAAGCCCCTTTAGTGCTCAGATATTGGATAAGTACTAGAAAAATAAATATGACCGACCCTTGGGGGCAATATCCTTTAAAGGGGACTAAAAATAAAAAGGGCACTAAAAATTTTTGGGTTTCGCTGGAGGGAGCAAGCAGGTTTTTTTTATTTAGGGGGTTTATTTTATCACAAGGCGAGGAGGTTTGGAATTGATTCTCATAAAATTCCCAGATAGTCGGGTCACTTTAGGGGAAAAAAGGCTTCGTTTCACCTTAGGTAAAGGGAAAGTTTTTTGAGGGTTTTATCCTAAGCATTTTTTGCCGTGAATCAAAAATCGTAGTTGGGTCACTCGTTAGGGGTTTAATTTTTCGCGCAATTTGCAATTTGGAAATTTTTGGCAATAAAAGGGGCAATTAAAAATTTGCAGAATGGAACCAGAGTGTAGAGACCTCGTTTGGATAAAATTTTGAAGTTTATAAGAGTGCAAAAATGTTTTTGAGTACTCGTGGTTGTATCTTTTCGGTTACGATCTATAAGGGAAAATTTAAGATAAGGGAAAAAAATTGGGAAAAATAAAAAAAGGAAATAATTTTGGCCTTAAAGCCTGAGTTTTAATAATTAAAAACTAAATTTTAATTAGAAAAAAAAGTAAAATAACAAACAATTGTTCTTAGGAAATTAATTAACAAATTTGTGAAAGGGGTGGGTACAATTTGGTAGAACAGGGATTTAAATAAAAAAATGTTAGGATAAGCCCCTCAAAATACTCCTTCCCCTAGGTGAAGCGAAAGCCTTTTTTCCGCCCGAAGGCCCCGATTTATTACCCAGAACACAAAATTTCAAACAACAAAAACCGAGTCTCTCCGCGTTTTTTTGGAAAAAAAACAATTAAAACACAAAAAAACCCCTTATTTGCGATGGAGGTCACAATTTGAAAAAAATCGAATATTAGTCGTCTACCCCATCGACGTCCTCTTTCCCCCTCTTCCTCGTCGTTGAGCACATCTGGGGGAGCAATCGCAAAGCTCCGAAAAGGAGTCTGGGGCTTTGACGGGGCAGCGATTGGTCGAGCAGTTCGTCTTGCATCCGCACTGCATCCCATCCATGATACTTTCGGGGCGGGAGGAGGGTGGAAGGGATAGGCGCCAGGTTTTGGTCCGTAGCCGTACTGGTGGGTCGGGGGTCACCAATCCTTCTTCATACCCCCCTCCCAGACGACGGGCTGTAGTGGCTCGCATAATGTGCTGGGTGGGGGGTTTTGACTGTCGGAGGGGGCCAGTGCGCTCCAACCTTTTTTTCGAAGGCCCTCCACCTGCCTGCGGCAGAGAGAGGATATCCGTAAATTCTGCTCACGAATCGGGACAGCCGCCAGGGTTCTTGGTCAGCGGACCCGGGGTTTGGAGTGTACCCAAAGCGTCGAGGGTTTCTGGTCGGCCGCTGGAACACAGGCCCCAAACTTTCAACTTGCCCCTTTCCCGAAGAGGGCGCAAGTGGGTCGCAACAGTCAGAGCAGGAAGGGGTGATCACATCCGCGTAGAGCCAGTTTTATCGGGATGAGCTGAACGTTGAAAGTGTCTTGCCAAGTGGAGGCACGTGTTGGAGGATCTTTGGGGGAAATGTCGGAGGAGGAGGACGGGACGCAGTGTCCGGAGAAATACGGTTTGCTTCCACATCTTTGCGAGCATGGAGAATGATATTCATCTTAGTGTCCGCTTTTCTTGTTCTGAAACGAACTTGGCCCGTCCCGGGCAGAAATTTCCCGGTTGTGCGCACGCGCAGACGACGCGTAATCCCCATGAATGGTGCGGATTTGGGAGGCAAAGAGAGAGGTCATAGCAGTTTGTTTTTTGGGGAAAGTGTTTGCCATGGTCATTCCCGCTTTGATCCTCGTCGCGCTTTGGATGTCGATATCGTATCCCCACCCCGGGCCGCTGTTTCCCCCCCTTTTTCTTTGAGGGACGGCCGATGTCTACCCGTCAAAGACAAGGTGCAATCCCCGTAGCAACACCAGTGGGCAACTCTTGCAGGAGGGGTCCAACCAGGTCCCAAAGTTTGCTGAGCGGAAAACGGGGTGTGCTGAAAGGGAAACCATCCCGCGAGGAAAACGCGAGGGATGAAGGGGTTTGCGAGGCCCTGGGGACCGCCCCGGGTTTTCTTCTCCAGAACCCCGAGAAAGGGGACTTTTTGTCGGACCCCCGGGGGCCTTTTGGGCGTCAAAGGGGAAGAGGGAAAAAGGGAGAGCTATAGTTGAGATGATGGTGCGAAGGTCCAGTGCTGTCAGTTGGAGGGGGGGCACAGGCGCCGGTGAAGTAGGGGATCCCCTGGACAACACCTGCTTTCCCCCCGATTGAAACTTGGCTTTCTTTCCCCGCGTTGAATGTATGGGAGGCTGACGATCAGAAAAAAATTCTTCTTTACCCTTTAAGGTCCCGGGGGGGGCGGCCCCCCGCAAGGTCCTGTTTCTATCTCCGTATGCCTCGCGAATTTGTGGGGCTGGATTTTAGCAATGCATGCGGTGCCCGACCAATCGTCCCCTTTTGAGGAACTTGTGGGGGCCCCTTCGAAATTTGCCTTCGAACCCATTTGGGCCCGCATACTCCCAACATCCTCCTTGGCGTCGAGGTCGAAGGGCCACATCTCGTTAGTTGCACCCCAAATGACACACGATTTTATTGCGGGGCCTGGGAAGGGAAAAAGTTTCGAATAAAAAATGAATTTATTTTTTTTACGGGTTTATAGCTAATTTCTAAAATTTAGCCCAAAGAAATTTTACATTTTTTTGCGAAATTTTTTTAGTATGTATAAAAAAACGACCCGAGGGGGAAATCGAGAAAATTACCTTTTCTATTAAACAGACGGGGTGCCTTTATGAGAAAAAGATACAGCCCGAAAAACATTTCATGACTTTTGATGTGAAATTAAGGCCCAAAAATTATTCCTTTTATATTTTTTCCATTTTTTTCCACTTATCTCTAATTTCCATTATAGTTCAGTAATGCGAACAGATACAACCACGGAGTACTAAATAACATTTTATGCACTTTTAATAAGCTTCAATTTGAGCCAAAACGAGGTCTCTACGACGTCTGGTTCTCATTCTGCAATTTGGTAATTGCCAATTTTATTGCCAAATTGCCAATTGCAAATTGCGCGAAAACTTACCGCTAACGAGTGACCCAACTACGATTTTCGGATTCAGCGGCACAAAATGCTTAGGATAAGACCCTCAAAATACTTCCTTCACCTAATGTGAAGCGAATCGCCCTAAGTGACCCTACTAAGAGGAGTATTAGCACTATTTCCATTCCGCTTTGACCCCGTGAGCACGCCTGACCTGAGGGGTTATCCAAAGGGTGCAGCCCCTCTCTCCCTTCTACTGAGGTTTGGGGCTGCCGTCGGCTAGTCCCAATAGGAATACAATCTTTTCGCCTCCCCCTTGACAAAGTTGCAGCGGACGCTCTTCTACTCAAACCTAATACCTCATTTCCTGTATCAAGTTATGTGTTGTCATTGGCGAAATAACTATGTCCTGTCTGTTGTGTGAAAGGCATTCATGTGTCACCCTATAGAAAAAAATAGTAAGGAGAACAATGGGCATAACAGTATACACCTCAATTCGTGGTGTATGATATAACACTGATGTATGCAAGGACCAGCAAATGCAAAGGAGACAGAATAGATACTTTGGTCCTATCTAGACATTTGCAGTAGTATACATACCAACGACCAGATTATTGACGTAATATTGCCACACGCCAGGATAAACCCGAATGGGTGAGATCGAAACGGGACGCTGCTTGCGAGTCCCGCCTCTCCCACTGGGGCTACCCTAACGGCGCAAAGGAAACAAGTGAAGCTTCATGATATAAGAAATGGTTAAGTACTCCCATGAAAGAGGTATGGTATGGATTACGTATCAACGACAGGTGTGAAGAACAGCCACAGTTTCATGTAGGTATGGTGGGACAGATTGATATTGGAACTCGACGATGGGAACAGTGTAAGGCAGGGCTGTACATCCTCTGCGTTCGGCGTCGGTGCGTGGCGTGGCGTGCGTTTGGGGCGTGGCGTGGCGTGGCGTGGCGTGGGGTTTCGTGGCGGGGGTTGGCGGGTGGGTGGGGCTGGTGGGCGGCGTGGCGTGTTCGTCAGCGTGTAGTTTTTTTGAAAGCGTGACATGACCCACGAGGAGGGATCGCCAGGGTGGAGATGTCGCCGGCTCGCCCGGCTGTTGCGCACCTTCCTGAGGAGGCGGCATGATCTGCCCGAACGCGTTTGGGTAGTCCGGACAACTGCGGAAGTCATCAGTGTTGGCGAGGAATGTGTTTGATCTTTTAGTAATATTATTGGCTACTGGACAGTTAGTGGACAAGTGTCCTTTAAATTTAGGAAAAATAAATGGTACATCTAGTCGTTAGTTTTCCCATTGGTATTCAATGTTTTTTATTGCTTATTGAATGTCTATCACAAGAACAGTCGTTCCATTTGAATCCCCCCACAATCGCTCCAACGTGCAGGGATGATTGGAGGAGAGAGGAATGAGAAAATGATCCAATAGTGTGGCTGATATATATATATATTTTTTTTGGGGGGGTGCGAGAATTGTGGTAGGATTATGACATTTAACTGAATTTGTCTTAAAAGCCTTCACCCAAATTTCGTTCTTATGTTCTAAAAGCCCTCAGCCAATCTGTCTAATGTTCAAAAAGCCTTCAGCCAATCTGTTCTTATGTTTAAAGCCTCAGCCAATCTGTTCTTATGTTCTAAAAGCCCTCAGCTAATCTGTTATAATTTCTAAAAGCCTTCAGCCAATCTGTTCAAAATGTTCTAAAAAGCCCTCAGCCAATCTGTTAAATATGTTCTAAAAGCCCTCAGCCAATCTGTTCTAATGTTCTAAAAGCCTCAGCCAATTGTTATGTTCTAAAAGCCTTCAGCCAATTGTTATTTTCTAAAGCCTTCAGCCAAATCTGTTCTAATGTTCTAAAAGCCTCTAGCCAATCTGTTCTTATGTTCTAAAAGCCCTCAGCCAATCTGTTCTAATGTTTCAAAAAGCCCTCAGCCACTGTTATGTTTTAAAAGCCTTCAAACCAATCGTTTTATTTTCCCTAAAAGCCCTCAGCCAATCTGTTCTTATGTTCTAAAAGCCCTCAGCCAATCTGTTATGTTCTAAAACCCTTCACCCAATCTGTTCTTATGTTCAAAAAGGCCCTCACCCCAATCTGTTCTTATGTTCTAAAAGCCTTCAGCCAATCTGTTCTTATGTTTCTAAAAGCTCTCAGATAATCTGTTCTTATGTTCTAAAGCCCTCAGCCAATCTGTTCTTATGTTCAAAAAAGCCCTCAGATAATCTGTTCTAATGTTCTAAAAGCCCTCAGCCAATCTGTTCTTATGTTCTAAAAGCCCTCAGCCAAATCTGTTCTTATGTTCTAAAAGCCCTCAGACAATCTGTTCTTATGTTCTAAAGGCCCTCACCCAAATCTGTTCTTATTTTCTAAAAGCCCTCAGATAATCTGTTCTTATGTTCTAAAAGCCTCAGCCAATCTGTTTTATGTTCTAAAGGCCCTCAGACAATCTGTTCTTATTTTCCCTAAAAGCCTTCACCCAAAATCTGTTCTTATGTTCTAAAAGCCCTCAGCCAATCTGTTTTATGTTCTAAAAGCCCTCGGCCAATATGTTCTTATGTTCTAAAAGCCCTCAGCCAATCTGTTCTTATGTTCTAAAAGCCCGCGGCCGATATGTTCTTATGTTCTAAAAGCCTTCAGCCAATCTGTTCTAATGTTCTAAAAGCCTTCAGCCAATCTTTTCTAATGTTCTAAAAGCCCTCGCAATCTGTTCTTATGTTCTAAAAGCCCTCAGCCAATCTGTTCTTATGTTCAAAACCCCTCAGCAATCTTTTCTTATGTTCTAAAAGCCCTCACCCAAAATCTGTTCTTATTTTTCTAAAAGCCCTCACCCAATCTGTTCTTATGTTTTTAAAAGCCTTAGCCAATCTGTTCTTATGTTCTAAAACCCTTTTAGCCAATATGTTCTTATGTTCTAAAAGCCCTCAGCCAATCTGTTTTATGTTCTAAAAGCCTTCAGCCAATCTGTTCTTATGTTCAAAAGCCCTCAGCCAATCTGTTTATTTTCTAAAAGCCTCAGCCAATCTGTTCTTATGTTCTAAAAGCCCTCAGCCAATTGTTCTTATGTTCTAAAAGCCGTCGGCCGATATGTTCTTATGTTCTAAAAGCCTTCACCCAAATCGTTTTTATGTTTCTAAAAGCTCGCGGCCGATATGCTTCTTTGTTCTAAAAGCCTTCAGCCAATCTTTTTAATGTTCTAAAAGCCCTCAGCCAATGTGTCTTATGTTCTAAAACCCCTCAGACAATCTGTTCTTATGTTCTAAAAGCCTTCAGCCAATCTGTTCTTATGTTCAAAAAACCCTTTTAGGCCAATCTGTTCTAATGTTCTAAAAGTTTTCAGAAAAATCTGTCTTATGCTCTAAAAGCCCTCAGCCAATCTGTTCTTATGTTCTAAAAGCCTTCAGCCAATCTTTTTCTATGTTCTAAAAGCCTCAGCCAATCTGTTCTTATGTTCTAAAAACACTCAGCCAATCGTTCTTATGTTCTAAAAGCCCTCAGCCAATCTGTTTTATTTTCTAAAAGCCTCACCAATCGGTTTTTATGTTCTAAAAGCCTTCAGCCAATCTGTTTTTATGTTCTAAAAGCCCTCAGCCAATTTTTGTTCTAATGTTCTAAAAAACCCTCAGTCAATCTGTTCTTATGTTCTAAAAGCCCTCAGCCAATCTGTTCTAATGTTCTAAAAACCCTAAAGCCAATCTGTTCTTATGTTCTAAAAGCCTTCACCCAATCTGTTCTAATGTTCTAAAAAACCCAGCCAATCTGTTCTTATGTTTAAAGCCCTCACCCAAATCTGTTCTAATGTTCTAAAAAATCCTCAGCCAATCTGTTCTTATGTTCTAAAAGCCCTCAGCCAATCTGTTTCTAATGTTCTAAAAACCCCCCACCCAATCTTTTCTTATGTTCTAAAAGCCCCAGCCAATCTGTTCTAATGTTCTAAAAACCCTCAGCCAATCTGTTCTATGTTCTAAAAACCCTCAGCCAATCTGTTCTTATGTTCTAAAAGCCCTCAGCCAATCGTTCTTTGTTCAAAAAGCCCTCACCCAATCTGTTCTAATGTTCTAAAAACCCTCAGCAAATCTGTTTTTATGTTCTAAAAGCCCTCAGCCATCTGTTCTAATGTTCTAAAAAACCCCCCAGCCAATCTGTTCTAATGTTCTAAAAACCCCTCACCCAATCGTTCTTATGTTCAAAAAAGCCCTCAGCCATCTGTTCTTATGTTCTAAAAGCCCTCAGCCAATCTGTTCTAATGTTCTAAAAACCTCAGCCAATCTGTTCTTATGTTCTAAAAGCCCTAGCCAATCTTTTCTAATGTTCTAAAACCCTCAGCCAATCTGTTCTAATGTTCTAAAAACCCTCAGCCAATCTGTTCTTATGTTCTAAAAGCCCTCAGCAATCTGTTCTAATTCTAAAAACCCTCACCCAATCTGTTCTTATGTTCTAAAAGCCCTCAGCCAATCTGTTCTTATGTTCTAAAAGCCCTCAGCCAATCTGTTCTAATGTTCTAAAAACCCTCAGCCAATCTGTTCTTATGTTCTAAAAGCCCTCAGCCAATCTGTTCTAATGTTCTAAAAACCCTCAGCCAATCTGTTCTTATGTTCTAAAAGCCTTCAGCCAATCTGTTCTTATGTTCTAAAAGCCCTCAGCCAATTGTTCTAATGTTCTAAAAACCCCTCAGCCAATCTGTTCTAATGTTCTAAAAACCCTCAGCAATCTGTTCTAATGTTCTAAAAGCCTCAGCCAATCTGTCTTATGTTCTAAAAACCCTCACCCAATCTGTTCTAATGTTCAAAAACCCTCAGCCAATCTGTTCTTATGTTCTAAAAACCCCTCAGCCAATCTGTTCTTATGTTTAAAACCCCTCAGCCAATCTGTTCTTATGTTCTAAAAGCCTTCAGCAATCTGTTCTTATGTTCTAAAAGCTCAGCCAATCTGTTCTTATGTTCTAAAAACCCTCAGCCAATTGTTCTAATGTTCTAAAAACCTCAGCCAATCTTTCTAATGTTCTAAAAACCCTCGGGCCCAATCTGTTCTTATGTTCTAAAAGCCCTCAGCCAATCTGTTCTTATGTTCTAAAAGCCTTCAGCCAATCTGTTCTTATGTTCTAAAAGCCCTCAGCCAATCTGTTTTTATGTTCTAAAGCCTTCACCCAAAATCTGTTTTATGTTCTAAAAGCCCTCAGCCAATCTGTTCTAATGTTCAAAAAGCCCTCAGCCAATCTGTTTTAGGGTTCTAAAAGCCCCCCAGCCAATCTGTTCTAATGTTCTAAAAAACCCTCAGCCAATCTGTTCTTATGTTCTAAAAACCCTCAGCCAATCTGTTCTTATGTTCAAAAAACCCCTCAGCCAATCTGTTCTTATGTTCTAAAAACCCTCAGCAATCTGTTCTTATGTTCTAAAAGCCTTCAGCCAATCTGTTCTTATGTTCTAAAAGCCTTCAGCCAATCTGTTCTTATGTTCTAAAAGCCCTCAGCCAATCTGTTCTAATGTTCAAAAAGCCCTCAGCCAATCGTTTTTATTTTCTAAAAGGCCCTCAGCCAATCTGTTCTAATGTTCTAAAAACCCTCAGCCCATCTGTTCTTATGTTCTAAAAGCCCTCAGCCAATCTGTTCTTATGTTCTAAAAGCCCTCAGCCAATCTGTTTTTGTGTTCTAAAAGCCTCCAGCCAATCTGTTCTTATGTTCTAAAAGCCCCAGCCAATCTGTTCTAATGTTCAAAAAAACCCCCCCAGCAAATCTGTTCTTATGTTCTAAAAGCCCTCAGCCAATCTGTTCAAATTTTCTAAAAACCCTCACCCAATCTTTTCTTTGTTCTAAAACCCTCACCCAATCTGGTTTATGTTCTAAAAGCCCTCAGCCAATTTTTCTTATGTTCTAAAAACCCTCAGCCAATCGTCTTATGTTCTAAAAGCCCTCAGCCAATCTGTTCTATGTTCTAAAAGCCCTCAGCCAATCTGTTCTTATGTTCTAAAAGCCCTCAGCAATCGTTCTTATGTTCAAAGCCCTCAGCCAATCTGTTCTTATGTTCTAAAAGCCCTCAGCCAATCTGTTCTAATGTTCTAAAAGCCTCAGCCAATTGTTCTTATGTTCTAAAAGCCCTCAGCCAATTGTTTTATGTTCTAAAAGCCCTCAGCCAATCTGTTTTTATGTTCGAAAAGGCTTCACCCAAATTGTTTTTTGTTCTAAAACCCTAGAAACTGTTTTATTTTCAAAAAAACCCCTCGCCAATCTGTTCTATTTCAAAAACCCCTCAGCCAATATGTTCTTATGTTCAAAAGCCCTCACCCAATTGTTTTATGCAAAAAGCCTACCAATCTGTTTCTTTATGCAAAAAGCCTCAGCCAAT
>JACEEZ010015756.1:0-25915 GCA_016584305.1 Chionoecetes opilio
TAAGCGACCCCAGGACTCCCTCCTCTCCTCTTCCGTCACAACACTCCGCTCACGCCAGAGATGTGAACTTTTGTGCCCACATTTTTCGTACCGAGCACCAAAATTATCAAATTTTTCAGATAGAATCGTACAACCTTAGATAAATAGTATAGTCAGTAAATTACTTATATAGCATTGAATTCAGCATTCCACATTTAAAAAATATTTCTCTTTTCACCAAAATATATAAATACCCAATCATGACACAAAATTCCATGTTAATTTATTTTTTTCCAAAATAAATAAATTTGATACAACAAAAATAAATTAGTAATACATCATGACTCAAAAGAAGCTGAACCTTTACCGCCCTAACCAACTGAGCCACACGTACGTGGGGTTTGTGTGTGCCCGCGTAATAATCTCTACGTAGCTATCTTTCCTAAAAAGAAAAGAGGAATTCCTGTTCCTCTCTATTATTTTATCCCCTGTGTCAGTGGCGCTTATAATTATAGTGGTCAGTTGTCATCGACTTACATATCATCTGTTGGGACAAAAGTAACCCACAATCTCCCTTTTCCCCAGTGCACGCCAAAAAACTCCAAGGCTGGCGAATACTAAGACAGTATGAAAAGTGAATGAACAGAAGTAATTCATCAAAACCAAATACTCATTATGCCATGCATACAGTGGTGGTTTTCGTAAACATAGAAGCGTACTATCTTTTTTGTCATCATCGTTTCATCAATATTTGTATTGAAGTGCAGTGATGACATGCAGGTGGGTTCAGTGCGTTGCCGCCGCAGCGTTACACGTGTTGGCGCACACTAGACGTGCGGCGTTATAGTGTGGTTTGCTCGGTCCACAGTCAGGGGCGCCCACAGAGTACCTGTATAGTGGACGCAAAATTATAATGGGCCACTTTTGATGGGTGTGGGTGGCGAGCGAAGCGAGCCTATCAGCTGGGGGGTCCTGAATTTTTTTTCAGTTTTGATCAATTTTAGGTGCATTTTGAAGTATCTGAAAGTTATATTAAGGGTGAAGAAACAAAAGATTATTTTGGGGCCCCTAGGGGACCCTTATAGGATTTTAAGGGGCCTCATAGGGGCCTCATAGGGCCCCTAGGGGGGCCCTTATAGGGGCCCACACATGCCTTGAGGATTACAGTGGACGCAGTGCGTCCAGGCGTCCCCCTGTGGGCGCCCCTGTCCCCCAGTCTCATACTGTTTAGGGCTGTGGCTCGGTCCCTTTCCCCTCACTGTGGTGCGAGGGTTGGGAAGCCCGCCCCCTGAGATACCATCAGGAGGGGAAGTCCCCTGCATCCCTGCACACGTACCCCTTTAAAGGCCTGTCAATGATCACAATGCGCTGTGATCAGTCCTAAGAGTGTATTTCTCATTGGTTCTTCCTGCTTCCCTTGTGCCGCGTCAGCCCCTAAGCACACGTGGGATCACCCTGGTCATTGCGACACTCTGTCATGTACTGTAACTATACTACGGGACGGCCTTCCCGGCACTGCATGTCCTGGCGGGGGTGATTGTTCCTTCCTGCGCGTGAGGGGCTGTCAGTCAGGGCCAAGGGGCGGCAAGGGGCTGCCGCGGCACCCCCCCGCCACCACCATGCCGGGGCAGCAGCAGCAGCTGGGCCACGCCGCACCACCGCCTGCCGGGCATCCCCAGGCGGCGCCGCTGTATGTACACACACGCGGCGGTATTGTGTTGGTCACCCGTAGCAGCAGTGCAGTGCAGTGCGTGGGGGGGGGGGGGCGTGCACGGTGGGGGGCGGGGAGGGGGGCTGCACGAAGGTCACGGTGCAGGGGAGCCCGGGGCGGCCGGCGGCCTGACAGGATGCCATCAATGCTGCATCCCGCCGCGATGACCCCCAGCCCCGCCACGCCCCGCGCCCCTCGCCCCCTTTTACAGGAAGCCAATGCAACCCCCTCCCCCCCTCTCTCTCAATCTCTCCTCTCTCTCTCTCCTCTCTCTCCTCTCTCCCTTCCTCTCTCTCCCTTCCCCTCTCTCTCTCGTATAATATAATCAAATTATAGAAATATATATATATATTATATAATATATATTATATATATATATAAAATATTATATAATATTATATATTATATATATATATATATATATATATATATATATATATATATAATAATATAATAATATAAATATATATATAAAGCTGAAAAGGAATGACAAAAATATGTGTCATTCTGTATACAAATCACTTCAAACAAAATGTGATTTCTAGTACAGCCCAGATCAGTTTTTTGGACAATGCCATCGCATCCAAGACGGTCAGTTGATATGCGATGCCGCGATTGCCAGGCGAAGGCAACCTATGAGAGAGAGAGAGAGGAGAGAGAAGGAAAGAGCGGGAGAGGAAGACATGGGAGGGGAAAAGAAAATAAGCAGAGAAGAGGGGAAAGAGAACGTCAGACAGTTCGGGGAAAATGTTCGATCTCTTTCAACACAGAATCAAAATCGTTTAAAGGCGGAAAAAAAACAGAACCAGGAAGATAATTCAAGAGTCATAATAGAGTATGCATAACTTAGCACAAAAAACTACGCTTGCACCGTCTGCCTTAAAATGTTTTATTCCGTATTTATATGTCGTTTGCTGCTCAGCCGTGGGTCGAAACAAACCGAAAAGAAACGTAAGATCATTAAAGTGACATCGGGAAGCGGTTGTTGAGTGGCTGCGGTGGCGTCAGTTTTAGTGAGTCTGTTTATGGAGCAGAGATGCGGGAAGTGACCCACCTCCCGACCCCCCAGCCTTTAACCCGCCCCTCACGGTGCCTGCACGTTCCGGGTGCGGGGGCGGCGCGCCACCACTGCCGATGTGGGACTGGCAGCACGAGTGTCAGGCCGCGACCCAGCACCGCCAGTTACCCCCTGAGTCGTGGCGCGGGAAGGTTGTGTCGCGCGGGGCTGAGACCTGTCCTCCATTGCCCTAACACCCCCCTGCTTCGCTGCCCCTGACCTGCACCGCCAACCACACACACCACAGCGGCGGCTCCTCGGCTCTTCATGTGCAGGTGGGTGCCAGGGAGGGCGAGGGCTGGGGCGGCGGGTACATCCGGGAGACCCGCCTTTCCAGGGCTGCCGCGGCGGGAGGGAGGGTTGCCTCGCTGTGCCTCGCTGTGCCGGGCTGCTGTGGCGCCTCTCCTGACGGCGCCACAGCGGGGGAGGGAGTGGCAGGGTGACACACACACACACACAGATACACACACACACACACACACACAACACACAAGATACACACACACACACACACACACACACACACAAAACGTCACAATATTATCTCACTATCCTGTCTTGGAATGCAGGGAGCAATGCGGAGTAAGACGTGACACCCCCTTCCTCCCCTTACTCTCCCCTCCTACACCTGGGAACATACAAGATAAGGACAGAAAACGTGGTGCCCTCAGGAATTCACACACACACCCCACACACACATTCACCACACACAAAAGCACACACACATGCAACACACACACATTTACACACACATCACACACATGCAACACACACACACACATGCACACAACACTGCACACACACAGCACACACACACAACACACACACACACACACACACACACACACACCCGGGGCACCTCCAAAATGCGAAACACGCCGTCAGCTCGGTGGTGTGTGTTTTTTGTGTTTTGGGGTGTGTGTGTGTACATAAACAAGCTGTCATGACATGGGGAGGAAGGTGACAAGTAGGTTCTGTATATGTCAGTGATGTCAAGTGTGTGTGGTGTGGTGTGTGTGGGGTGTGGTGTGTGGTGTGTGTGGGGTGTAACGCCTGTAGGAAGGACTGTCTTTGATCTATGGCAGTAAAACAAACAATTGACTGTATAGGACACCACTTAAATCTTCTTTCCCTCTCCTCTCTCTCTGTATATGATAAATAAACCCAAAATAAAGATAAATGGGGGGTTTGTTTAAAGGGAAAGGAAAAGTTTGTGTGTGTGTGTGTGTTGGTTTTTGGGTGTGTGTGTGTGTTTGATCAATAAGGTCCAGTTTTTGCAGACGGAGAGGAAAACATTGAGTCATTTTTAAATGTTATCATGTTTGTAAATTTGTATTGACCAAGATCAAGAAGCTACACACACAACACCCCAAACAACCACACACACGCACACGCACAGGCAAAGGCACACACACACCCACACACACACACAACACACACCACACACACACACACAACACACACCCCCAAACACACCCCAACAGGCACAGACACACACACACAGAAAAACCACACACACACACACACACAAACACACACACACACAAAAACACCCCAAAAGGACAGGCACAAACACACACACAGCAGGGGGACCTTCCCCTGAGTATAATCAGAGGAGAAAGAGAGAGAGAGAGAGAGGAGAGAGAAGAGAGAGAGGAGAGAGAGAGAGGAAAAAACCCGTAAGCGGGAGTTTTGCTCCCAAATTTCTACACGTAGTTTTTTTTTTTCTCTCTCTCTCTCTTCTCCTCTCTTCTCTCTCTCTCTCTCCTCTCTCTCCTCTCTCTCTCTCTCCCCTCTCTCTTCTCTCTCCCCCCCCTCTCCTCTCTTTCCCATTTGATTAACCTAGTACAGCGGTCGGCAACCTGGGCTCCAGACCCGCATGCGGCTCTTTCAAGAGACAGTACGGCCCCTGCCACCTATTTAAAAAAATTCCCCAATTTATCTTTTAAAAAAAGGAGCAAAAATTTGGCGTAGACGCCGCAGACAATAATGTATATGACTAGGTCCTGGGCTTGGGAAAATTTTGAGATAAATTTTTTGTACATTAAATTATTTCATTATAATTATTATTAAGGGATATTACATATTGTGGGTTATTTAAACTCCCTTTGGGGGTTTTATGGAGGGTATTTTGGAACTAATTCCAACCAGTAATTGAGACGGGGTTAAAAGTACTTTTTCCAATGTATTTTGATTGTTTTAAAAATGAGGCACATTCAGAATCGCGGAAATGCAAATTTTGCAGTTAACCCCCTTTATCCTGTCAAAAATACTCTATAGAGTAGTCTTTTCCCTCTTTGGTTAGGCTACTAACCAACGTCCGGAGGTTAGCGAATAGCGAGGGTTCTTTGGGGGGGAAGCTCCCCCGTTATGTCAGGTTACGTAACCAATATTTATGATTGTATCAAACTGCGTTTTTGTTGTAGTTAAAGATTTAAATTGAGATTTTCAGGAATAGGTTAGTAATTCCCTAAATTTATATATGCTTACGCAATATTTTAGTCATCCAATAATATAGTACTACAGATTATAGTTTTAAAAATTTTTTCCCCTTTCCCCGCCTAAAACCCCGGTTCCGACGGGTCCCAGGGTTTTTTATGGAGGGGGTGGATAACTGTAAAATGAGGATTTCCGACGATTTTTAATGGGATCATTTTTCTTAACCATCAAAATAATAAAAGATACTTTTGACCTCGTATTAATTATGGTTTAAAAAATACCAATTTTCCTTATGGATGAGGAAAATTTTATTGTTTCGTAATTTTTATTTAGAATTTAACGCGGCTCATCAGACTTTCTTTTTCCAAGTTTTTAAGAAATGGCCTTCTCGAAATTCGGGTTGCCGACCCCGAGTCTGGTCCTAGTACAATGTAGGTCCTATCGAAGACTGATGATATTTTTCCTGAATGGGTCGCGTATTAGTTCTTTACCTGCATCACTGATGCTGTTGTTGGTTGTTGTTGTTGTTGTGTTGTTGTTTGTTGTTGTTGTTGTGTGGATTTAGGCACAGTACAAAATTTACCCCCTCCTCCCCCCTACCCTCTGATGCCCATTCCACTCCCCCCCCTTCTCCCCTCTCGCGTCCTAAACAAAGGTGTATCCTAAACCTAAACATCTGGTCACGAGTGTGTGATGTGTCGGTGTGTAGTGTGTGTGGTAACACGGCAAACGATACCACGGCGGACGCCAGGGCTGTCTGTTGCGCGGTGGTTTTTACTGCACGTGTGCCAAAAAAGTGAAATAATGACTTAGCCAAAAGAAAGGCTGTCAGCTTGTGTTGTGATAAGATTAGAAAGGTGAAAATTATGTAAAGGAATATAATATGGATTGAGTTTTATGGCGTATCATACATGACATACCGTAAACATTACAGACATACAGACATACAACATACAGTGTCCGAGAATGTCGGATGCCCGGCTGTAGTAAGGCTTGAACATACATTACATACAGACATGACATACATAAATGAAATACATTACCCCCATACATGCCGTACCGCAAATGTCGGTTGCCCGGCTGTAGTAAGGCTTGAGCATACATACCACAAAGCGTCACGCGAATGGCGGTAAGCCCGGGCTTATAAGGCGTGGAACATAATACATACCACACAGCGTCCGCCGAATGTCGGTGCCCGGCTTGTAGTAAGGCTTGTGAACCATACATTTACCTACACACCAGCGTTCCGCGATTGTCGGTGCCCGGCTGTAAGAAAGCGCTTGAACAATACTACATACACACAGCGTCCGCGAAGTCGGTGCCCGGCTGTAGGCAAGGCCTTGAACATACATACATACACACAAGCGTCCGCAAATGCCGGTGCCGGCTGTAGACAAGGCCTTTGAAACAATAATACATACACACAGCGTCGGGAATGTCGGTTGCCCGGCTGTAGCAAGGCTTGACCATAATACATACAACACAGCGTCCGCGGAATGTCGGTCCCCGGCTGTAGTAAGGCCTTGAAACATACATAATTACACACAGCGTCCGCGAATGTCGGTGGCCCGGGGGCGGTAGCAAGGCCTTGAAACATACATACATACCACCACAGCGTCGCGCGATGCGGTGCCCGGCTGTATAGTTAAGGCCTGACAATTACATACATACAACCACAGCGTCCGCCAATGTCGGTGCCCGCTGTAGTAAGCTGAACATACATACAAACACACAGCGTCCGCAAAATGTCGGTGCCCGGCTGTAGTAAAGCCTTGAACAGACATACATTACATACATACATCCAGTGTCCGCGAATGTCGGTGCCCGGTTCGGCTGTAGCAGGCTTGATTTAGGGTGGAGTGAAAATTTCAGAATTGTTTTCTTCTTTGGGTAGTATAAAAACTTGATAAGGGGGTCTAAACAACATGTTGGACATGAAATAGAAAAATAAAATAAAAAACATTTTGGCTAGCAAATTAGCTGAAAATCACCCGATTTATTTTTTTTTTTTTTTTTTTTTTCGAGGCAGGGACATGGCGTTTAGCGATCTAAATGGTTAGGACTGCAAAAACCTTATTTGTATGTACAATTTAACAAGTAACTTGCTTGAATTTTACACAAACAAACAAAAGAAACCAATCTAGGAACATAGTCACCTTTAATTTCTTGTTCATTGGTTTTCAAAATTTTATGTTGAATTTTGGTTTTCAAATTTGGGCATTTTAAGCTGCGACCTCCAACCGGAACCGGATAAAAACCATCGAGGCTTTCCTTCCCACAGGACCGCCGCCGAAGCTTACGTAACAAGCTTGATATGTCTCTCGGACTGTTTGGGTTTGTCGCACAGGGTAGCGTGGAAAAAGCGACGATTGGCGTGACATCATCGTGGCTGCAAGCGTAGAAGAGGCTCTCCGTCATCCATCTTCATGGTCACCGGTGGTTCCGTGATTGGTTACTTCCCCACAGGTCAATCATTAGAAGTGTAGTCTTCAGGCTCAAAGTTCAGGATTTGGCACATGAAAAGACCCTGACGTGCCCGGTTTCACTTCTTTTCTTGCTTCATGATGCGACGTAGCTGTAGGAACCAACATTACAGACGTAGAATTGCGATTGCCGTAGTAACCATCTCGAATGATATTAGACCGGGATTTCGTAGTAGAGAAAGGTCAAACAGGACACACACCGACGATATGGTTACACATGTCGTGAAGTACCTTCTGATTGTTGATAAATCATAGGGAGTGTCGAGGGTATTTCACAATGAAGGTGTGAAAAAATGTCAATAGCGGTAAAGCTTTCACAGGGTGGTAGTTGTTTAACGGGATCGGTCCTGAGAAGCTTTTGGTCTGTGGTCTCTCCGTCGAGAGAGCGAGAGATTGCCTCAAATGGAAGCTCATTCGCGTGAAGGTGGGCAGAGAAAACAATTAAACTGGTCGCTTTAGAGGACAGTTCAAACAATGGGAACGATTGCCGCCTTTTACATCCAGTTGTTGCCTACTGTGCCGTTTCGGCATCCCAGAGCCATTATTTTGTTTTATTTAACCTCTCTGTCTAAATATTTTATCAGTTCAAACTGTACAACTTGCTAGAAGCCGACGGTTGAGTCTAGGTAGTCCAAAATAAGACGACCCTGTTCAGGATTGATTACTATAATGTTCTTCGCTCGTGACTTCTCGATGTAACTTTCCCGTCATTTTCTCACTTGCACCATGGTCTTGTCTTTGCGAACCGTCCAAATAGAAGCCGATAATGTTTACCTTGTCATCTTTCCTCGCCGCACCTTGACTTGCTTTTCTTGCTTCGCCTCGCGTCTTATCTGCTTCTCTGTCTATCAACATGACCGACATCCCTTCGTGAACTATTTCCGAATGTCCTGTAGGAAAGCCCCGTTAACTTGCTGCGACCGGTCGATAACCAATGACGGGCACACGCCAACGCTACAGACGGGAAGCTTCACTCTCATCTGATTACCTTTAGCTTACCGCTTTGGCCCTACAGTGGTTTTTTAGGCGGTGTTCGGCAAAACCATTTCAGAGTCGCGACTCAATCACTCCGTAAACCATCGTCATTAGAATTAGAATCAATGTCAATTGATCTCCATGTTGGTTGATGATGATAGTCGATGGTTGGGACTTGTAGCTTTGGCAGGGGTAGTTTGTCGTCGTATGCCTCATTCCTTGATGTAATCTTTGTTGCTGCTTTCCACCTCTCTAATCTATCAACACCGTGCTTATAATCATTAAATCTCTCACCTCTCTGATCTACCAATAATTCTTGTTCTATTACCCGATTTTCTTGACTTTTCACAAGCACAGGAATTCAATCGGTTGGCATTTACGGAGAGTATGTAAAAAACAAGTGTCGGAATCTGCCAGAAAAATAGGAAATCATCCTTTAACTTGTCGGAATCGCGACTGGCCTCGGAACCTTCAGCATAGCACAACATATTTGTGATGATGGTTTTCAGAAGATCCTGATGGCCTGTGGCTGAGCCGTGGAAGTGAGGATTTTCTCCCAATATCATAACAAAAACATCCACTATAACGATTTGCAGCGATAGCGTGCTGCCGAAAGGTTCTTTGTTGGGATTGTGTCTTTTGGGTGCGCTTGGTTCAGTCTATACAACTTCATTTACGTCTTCCGTATGTTGGTCGCCGGTTCTCGGGAGCGCACTTGGTGCTCCAAACAAGGTTGCAATGATACGCTTTCTCTTGTCTGGACAGGAGTAGTCATTGTGTGCCTGAAAAAAAAGGCATAAAATTAAGCAAGGTAGGTATCGTAGTATGTATGTATGTATGTTATGTATGTCTGTCGTTATGTATGTTGGATGTATGTATGTATGTAGGTAGGTAGGTAGGTAGGTAGGTAGGTTAGGTAGATCTTGTACATTTTTGGTCGCGACGACTAAAATTGTGGCCTTTTTCGTCGATTTTTACGGCATTCATTTTTTCTGATAAATAGGCGTGATTTAGCCAGAAGTGCTAGCCAAAAACAAAAAACAAAAAAAAAAATTTTACGCCATCTGTTTAATGATAACCGTTAGCAACGTTTTGAATGCGTACCAAAAAAAGAAAAATAAAAATATCATAATTAAAATTGCCACTTCACTCCACCTATTGAAAATACATACATTAAATTACAGTGTCCGCAAATGTTCGGTGCCCGGGCTTGTAGTAGGCTTGAAACATACATACATAACACACAGCATCCGCAAAAGGTCGGTGCCCGGCTGTAGTAAGGCTGGAACATTAAACATACATACACACAGATGGTCCGCGAATGTCGGTGCCTGCGCAGGCTGTTAGTAAGGCTTGAACACAATACCATACATACACACAGCGTCCGCAAAATGTCGGCTTGCCGGATTTAGTAAGCTTGAATCATACATACATAAAAAGCGCCGCAAATGTCCCCCCCCCCCCGGTGGCCTGCGCAGGGCTATTAGTAAGGGCTTGAACATATATACATACACACAGCGTACGTGAATGTCGGTGCCCGGCTGTAGTAAGGAGTTGAACATAACATAACATACACACAGCGTCGCGAATGTCGGTTGCCGGGCTGTAGCAAGGCTTCGCCGCCGCAAACCCAGCGACTTCCGTTCTCCCCTTTACGCGTTGTCATGCCGCACCGCCACGCTCTCTTTTACTTTTCCCTTCAACTATTTTTAGCCTTTATGTACCCGACGCCTGTGTGGTAAAAAATAATCCGGTCCTATATAGACAGCCACATACATACATACATACAGACAGACAGACAGACAGACACGACAGACAGACAGACCAGACAGACAGGGCAGGCAGCAGGCAGGCAGGGCAGACAGGGCAGGCAGGCAGGGAGACAAACAGACAGCGACAGGCAGGCAGGGGCAGGCAGGCAGGCAGGCAGGCAGGCAGAGGTGTGCAGGCGGGCAGGCAGGCTGGCAGGCAGGCAGGCAGGCAGGCCAGGCAGGCAGGCAGGGCTGGCAGGGAGGCAGGCTGGCAGGCAGCAGGCAGGCAGGCAGGCCGGCAGGCAGGCAGGCAGGCCAGTGACAGGCAGGCAGGGGGGCAGGCAGGCAGACAGACAGACAGGGAGGGTGTTGTTGGGAGCAAGTAGGATAGAAAGGAACGCAGGAATTAAAGTAATGGCGTTAGTTAATAGGGAATAGAATAACCTAAATTGACCCAAACATAACCTAAACGTAATTTAAATTTACCTACACCTAACCTTAAACCCCTTCACGCCAGATTTTCCGTTGCTATATATTATCGTCTGTTAGCCATACGAAAGTAGCTTTATAAAACCAAATTTAGAAAGTGGACAAGGGTATTAAACATGATTACACCCATAGAATATGCTTACATTAATAAAATAGTCTAGTGGTAGCCCAAATTACAGTGGACCAGGTACGTCTGGGCCAAGGGGTTTAAAGGTGTTAACAACGCAGTGTTGGTGGGGAGAATTTTAGGAGAGAAAAAGGGAGAGGAAATTAAGGATAGGAAAAGTATAAGGTGAATAGAAAAAAACGTAATGTGACTTAAATTAATATTACCTAAACTCAACCGTAAGAACAACTTTTCTACGTTGCTTTTTTTCTTTGATTATTTTGGACTACGTATTGGGGCAACCACCAACACCATTCCACCCTCACTACACCGCCACCAAACACCACCACAACCACACCCTCCACTAACACCACCACCACCCGCCCCACCACCCCCACTACCCGACCCACGATATATGCACCGGCAACCCATTCCTTATTGCCCTGCATTAAGTGTTCTCTGCAAGGGCTCTCACTCTCGTTGTTTGCCTGTCAGGGTGGAGACTTAGGACTGGCGTTGCGATACCAGCGTCGAATCTCACTCCACTCATAATTTGTGTGTGGTTACGTGTGTGGTTTACGAATGCAAACTGAGAAAAAACGTCAATTCAAGTTATGTGTGTGGTTTACGATTACAAACTGGGAAATCGCAGATTTCAAAAAAATAAATGGGGAGAAGAAACAGAAAAACTTCGGAAAAAATAGGGTGGTAAAATGATTGGAATGGACTCAGTCGACAGGTAGTAGTGGCGGAGTTAATAGGGAGTCTTTAAAAGGACAGGCTAGATACATTTAGGAGGGTGGATGAAAGGTGGATGTAGGTAGTGTGTTATGAGGTAACAGGAACGGTGTATACCCAATGCGGCGCGTGGCCCAATGCGAGCGCGAGAACCAATATTATAAATTATTATTACAGGCTGGCGAGGGTCGCGTGCGGCGGGGGCGGGGAGGGGAGTGGCGTCACTCATTAAATAATTGATTGTACTGTTATCAAGATATTATTATACAAAAAAGTATTTCAAACCTCTACGCCATGTCCAATCAATTCTGGCCATGATTTACGCGTATCGCCTCTCGGTATGCGGCTCTTGTGATGCCTGTGTAGCGTGTGTATTCCAACACAATTGGGAGTCTATGGTTGTTACCTTATTGTATCCCTAGGAAACACTTTCTCTTAATGAGCTTCCATCGCAAAATAATTACTTAATTTGGAGATATAAGTATAAACCAGTTTATTTATCGAGGGAGAGAGAAAGTGTTTCTGTGCGCCCTCACTGCTTGCTTCCTCTGCTCCGGGGGCTGGTCATAGTGTAAAATAGAATTACCTTTATTTATTTGGGGTTTAACAGATGAACTGAGAGTGTACCACTTTTGTTACAATTAGAAGGGTAAATATGCAGTTTCAACTAAAACTCCATTGGAACAATACTCTCCTGATACACTATGCGGCCGCATAGGGTCGGCGGCGCATTGGGTGGAAGACACAGGGAAATACCCACTGCTTGTAGGTCTCGCAGCCTCTTGTAGCTTCCTTATTTTCTTATGTTCTTATCCACCATTTTCTTTTTCTTAATGTTATTATAACATCATCATTGAGCCGTTTTTCCTATCCTTATTTTTATTCATGGTTCCCTACACATCATTCATTAAGGGTTTTATGCCTTATATTTATTGTATGAGTACGCGTAATTACATAAGTTGTGTTTTTCCCTCCCCATTTTTAATTTCCTGGTTCTACACATTATTCACCGAGTTGTTGTTTCCTACCCTATTTTTTGTTTATGATTCTGCACATTCCATTTATTTATTATTCATTTCCTTTTTTCATTGGTGTACGCGTTTTTATATATTGTTCTTATATCCCTATTGTCTTGTTATTTCATGATTTTACATGTATGTATACGGTAAAAAAATAAAAGACTACAGCAATCGATTACACATGGTTCTCGAATTGGACAGATTAACAAAGTAAATGTACTTTAGATTCCGCATATATGTTTTACTCTTTTTAGTTGGCAGGAAATCGTAAAGGCTTAAAACTTAGGGTGACATTTGCTCTTGGAAATGCCTTTTGAGGGGAGCAGGCCGGCACACAGCGGCAGGGACAAGTGTATCGATAGCCACAGAAGAGCAAGTTTGGAGAGTATAAACTGCGCGTGTAATTGTGCGGATCTCCATGGAATCGCGACTTTGAATCGCGGCGCTGCAGAAAGGATGATAAGGCGGACGTGCTGATAGGGTCTGAGCGTATTCAGGCTGGGTGCGGTGATAAAATAGTGTTTGGGGATGAAATATACGGTTGGGCAGTGAGCGTTTACTCGACTCGCCCCCCCCAGCACCGCCCCCCCCCGGCGGAAGACTGGATGCGGGGGATAGAAAGCAGAGGAAAAGCGAGTAGGTAGATAGAAAGATGTTTTAGTTTAATGGCAAGTGAATGGAGAAAGAAAGTGTCATGAAGAAAAGGGTTAGTGTTAGAATTTAGATAGAACAGGAAGTGAATGCAGAGAAAGTGTATGTAGAAAGGATGAAAGATGTAGGTAAGAAACAGAGTACAAAGGGATACAAAGGAAAGAACAGAAAGCCAGCAGCCATACGGGGGCCAAACGAGCGGCTGCCTGTGTGACTACCTTTTACCACTATAGTTTCCACGTGTTAGAGGTCAAAAAGAGAGCAAAGGTTGAAGGCTCCTCACACCCAGGGTATTCTTAGAGGTCTAATATTATGTGTTGACTATTAGCTATACCTTTAGTGAAGAATTAGGCTTTAAAAAGGGGGATAACTATTAAGTTGTTCGTTTTATTAGTTATTTGGTTCTATTGATTTCAGGGTTAAGGGAAAGGAAGGGAAAAGGGAAAAAGGTTAGGGGAAAAGAAAGCATAAGGACAAGCAAATACCTCTTTTTTTATTTTTTTTTTTTTAATTTATTAGTAGTATTAGTATTAGGATTTTCCTGTGCGCATTTAGGTTTCACAAGTTAGAGAAGAGGAGTAGCAAAGTTGAAGGATCATCCCACACCCTCCTCTCCCTCCGACACTGCCACAACAAACAAACAAACAAACAGAACACAGGCCAAGTAATAGCCAGGCATCGATTAACAAACACTGAAAATATGTATACTATAAACTAACTTTGAACTATAAAACAACCTTAACTATAACACACTTGGAACTATAACAACTGTTGAACTATAACAAATTTGAACTTAACAACTTTGAACCATAACAACTTTGACCATATAACACGTTGAACTATAACAACTTTGAAACTATAACCAACTTGAAGTATAACAAACTTTGAACTATAAACAACTTTGAACTATAACAACTTTGAACTATAACAACTTTGAACTATAACAACTTTGAACTATAACAACTTGGAACTATAAAAACTTTGAAACTATAACAACTTGAACTATAAACTTAAAATAAGTATACACTAAACAAACTTACTTATAACCTGAAAAATAGAGGCGACCAGTCACTGAGCGAAGGTTGGAATGAGACAGCGTCAATTAATTGTACACTTAAACAGGACCAAAGGAGAGAAAATAGGCCATTGGGGACCAGTTTTGCCTTTTTATCCCCATTAACGAAAACAGCGGGAGAGGACCATTTACACACACAACACACACACACACACACACACACAAACACACACACACCCACACACACACACACACAACACACACCGCTACACCCACACACACACACACCTACACACACACACACCTACATACAAACAACCACACACACCACACCACACACACACACACACCACACACCTACCACACACACACCACACACCACACCTACACACACACACACCTACATACCACAACACACACATTGACACCACACACACCACACAACACACACAACCTACCACAACACACCTACATACACCACCACAACACACATACACACTACACCAACACACACACCACCACCTAACACCCTACACACACCACACACACACCACCACATACACACACACCGTACACACACCACCTACACACACATACACACAACACACACACACACACACACACACACACAACGGAAGCGGCATACCCTACACACACCACACATACACACACACAAACACACACATACACAAACACACACACCACACACACAACACACACACACACACACCACACCACCACCTACCACAACACACACACACAACCACACCTACAACAACACACACAACACACACACCTACACACACCTACAACAACCACACACACAAAACACACACACCCACCTACACACACATACACAAACCCTACACAACCACACACACACCTAACAACACACACACACACACACACCACAAACACACACACACACACACACACACACACCACACACACACACACACACACACACACACACACACGCGGGAAAGCCATGTGCAGACGGGCCTTCGTTGTGATAAAAGCCCCATACACAAAACAGCACGCTGAGGAAAACTGCTTGTGAGTGTGTACAAATTGTGGCGGCGGTGGTGGTTGTCGTTAATGTGGCGGTATGATTGTTATGAGGCTGGGTGGAATGCGTTGGTGTTGAGTGTGCGTTGTGTGTGTGGGTGTGTGTGTGTGTGTGTGGTATTCATGTATTAAGTTTACAGGGCTGAGCTACACTTGTATGGCCCCCATTCTCCATATTCTACATGTTATCATTCATACTTAGTGATTAGTGTTGGGGGACGGCCACCACCCCGGAGGGCGGGTTCACAACCCCCGGCTAAACACCGGTAGCATATTCCCGTTTTCTGACAAACTTATGTCCCGTTTACTCATTGAACAACGTACAGGTTAGGTGACGGAGGTTATGTTAGGTTAGGTTAAGTTTTCCTGGGATTTTTTTTTTTTTTTTAAATTTTTTAAAACCAAGATAACTGTGTCGAGGGAATCACAATGAGGGTATTTTCGAGACAATTTCTGTGGTTAGTTCGGAAGCTACAGCAAGCGTCTTCACTGGTTTAACCAAAAATCGCATAGAGAGAACGGGAATATGCCACCCTGGTACCATTTCACTGCCGTGGGTGGGACAGGGGCTCGGATTTTAAGAAGGACCGACATCTCTCTCACTGCCGGGGATCGAACCCGGGACTTCTTTCAGTTGTGAACGAGCACCACCAACTGCACTACGGAGTACAATGTACCGATCTGTTATACAATTAGCAAAAACCTGTCTCTTTATTTAAGTCTATGCGTGCTGTGCGTTTGTGTGTGGGTGTGTGTGTGGGTGTTGTTGTGTGTGTGTGTTGTGTGTGTGTGTGTGTGTGTGTGTGTGTGTGTGTGTGTGGGGTGTGTGTGGGAGGCGGTGTTGACAAAAATGAAAAAGCGTCGCCATTTATAACCATTAGTGCAGCGGTAATGAGTACTACACACACACACACGCCACACGCACACGCACACACACACACACACACACAACCACAAACACATCACTCACACACACACACACACACCCAAACACCACACACACACACACAAACACCACACACACCACGCACCCGCCACGCACACGCACGCACGCCGAACACACCACAACAACACCACACACACCCACCAACACACAAAACACACACATTCAGTCAGTCACACACCACACACACACACCACACACAACACACACACACACACACACACAAACACACACACCACACACACACGAACACACAAACGCACACACACCACGCACACACACAACGAACACACACACACACGCACACACACACACCCACACACCATTCACGTCACACACACACACACACACACACAACACACACACACACCACACACAAACACACACATTCACAGTCCACCACACATACACACACACACCACACACACACACACACAGCACACACACACACAAGCACACCACACGCACAGACACCAACACACACACAACACACACACACACCACAACACACCACACACACACAAGAGAGAGAGAGAGAGAGAGGATGGAGAAAGAGACGAGAGAGAGAGAGAGAGAGGGGAGAGAGAGAGAGAGAGAGCGAGAGGGAGAGAGGAAGACGGAGAGAGGAGAGAGAGACGAGAGAGGAGAGAGAGGGAGGAGAGAGAGAGAGAGAGAGATTTTATTATGCTATACGGGACGCGTGAAACATAGTACTTTACTGGAAAATAAGAGACGGGTTGGATGAAGTTGTGATAGAGGTTGTGAAGGTGTTCATGGTTCTGTGGGGCTGTAAGGTGTGTTGTGTTGTGTGGGATGCGTTATTTGTTTCTTAGTTCTCTTGCTCATGTATGTGTGTATGACTTGTAGAATGGATGAGGATGATAGGGTGATGGTGATAGTTACTTACTTTAAATCTATAACGACTAATACTACTGACTACGACGTACTACTACGGATACTACTACTACTACTACTTACTAATACTAAGTACTATCCACGTACGGTACTACTACTGCCGCTACTTTACTAATACTACTATTATTACTAACTACTACTTACCACAACTACTACTACTACCCACTACCATACTAATCAACTACTACTATACTACTTACTACTACTACTACTATACACTACTATTACTACTACTTACCACTACCATTAAGACGCCTTAATCGGCGAGGGACGAGGAAGCCCGTAGAAAACCCGACGCACGTTGCGCACGTGCAGGCGTCACCCCGGAGTTTTGACCTGTATGAGAATGCTAGGTGTGTGTCTCGAACCACACACCCCAAATTTAAACTTAGTCGGTTACAGCCGTTATCAAGCTATTATAGCCAGATAACGTTGTCTGACACCCCTCACGCGGGCAAGCGACATGGACGCGCCATGGCGACCGCGCCCTCACGTGAGGACCAAACATGTCAACACAAATAGGGATTGTTATTTATCAGATGGCGGAAAACCGTTTGCCATCGGAAGCGGGATTCCAAAAGATATAAGTCCTGAAAAGCGTGGAAAAGCGGTCGGGTCGACCGCTTTCCCGGAAAAATCCGCATCAGTGAAGACTCACGAGCGATTACTGCTCGCTCGTAACTTACTACCATACCACCCAATACTCTTAATTTACTTACTACCTACTACTACTACTACAATAACCTACTACTACTACTTATTACTATCAAACTACTACTACTCACTACTACTAATACTTACTACACTACACTACTACTAATATTAACTATTACTATTTACTTTCACATCCACTATCACTATCACTACTACTATACTACTACTACTACTAACTACTACTTTTTTTTTTTTTTTTTTTTTTTTTTTTTATAACAGTACCTCCACCGCTTGTTTTATTTGCGGACTCCATTTAAGGGAGGCCAGTAGCCCAAACTCTGATCGCTACTGACTGTGGCATCCAACCTAGGTACTACTAATTACCACTACTTACTCCCCCTCTCCGTCCTCTACACTAATATGCCGTCTCACACAGTGGGCCTGGTAGTTTCAAGCCATCTAAAATTCGAATGTTTGTGGGGGGCGGAGTATTCTAGTACACCCGAGCATAGGAGGGCAGACTGAGCAGGGAGGAGAGACGGCACCTCATCCAGGCTACAAAGTGGCTCCTGGCTGGTGCTTCTTTCTGCCATTACATCTGCTAGTCTTGAATAGAAGCACTTGGCCTTGGGGCCAATCCAGCATGAGTAGTGAAAAAACCAGGGGTGTGAAGCTGCCCGTGGTCGACATTTCGGATCTATCTCCACTAACTCCGGAGTTTTTCCCGTTCCATTTCTTTTGGTGAGCAGCTTCCAGTGGATCCTCTGGCTAGGCAGGCGGCCATTGGATCGAAGATTCTGATGTCCCATGACGCTCTCTGTCCTCTGGTCCAGAAAACCACGAGCACTTACGTCCACTCGGGCCTCAGTTTGTGGTGTGGCCGTCCTGTACTGCACGCGGTCGCCATGCAGGGGGGAGGAGAGTTGGTGCGGTGGGACTCGCGGCATACCTCCCTGAGCATGCTGGCCCGTCAAAAATTTCTCAACTCACTCGTGTATGATGCACACGAATCCCCCCTTTTACATTTCATTGTTGGTCGACCGCTGTTTGGGTCTCCAAATACACAGGTTTGGGTAGCAACTCCACTGTCCAGCCATTACTAAGAGCAACGGACATCTTACGGACTTCTTGTTTGTTGAGGCTGGAAGCCTTCTAGCTATGATAGGCAGCATGTTAGCCGTTGGACGCTCCCCGTTGCCTGGCAATGTGAAATTTTCTTCACGGTTTGATTGGCATGGACGTTCTTTTAGGTGTTGCAATCTTGCCACTTTGGCTTTGGTCTGTTTTCTAGGACATGGTTTCTTTAGCTCCAAAGACCGCATTCTGGTCTGTTTTCCCCTTTGGCGTCTTGAGCTATGATGTTTTCGGTTGAGGGACCTGGTGAGGGAAATGGAGTTCGGTTTCTTCCTCAGCAATTTTTCAGGGGACGTGTGCCCATCCCCACCCAGTCTTGGTGGAAGTGACAAGCAGCCCCTCACGTCATTTCCTATGATGAAATTAGTTTTTAAACAGTGGCTGGTAGGAAGGTTTTCCTGATGGATTCTTCCAACGGTAGGAGGAGACGGCTGATGACTGGGATGGTGCGCTGACGAAGCTCCATCGAGGGTGTAGGGCCATGGTGAAGTGAGTAAGCTGCGTTGGTTCTGTCTTGGCTATGTCGGACAAGACGCCCACCTATTTCAAACACTCTGATACTTTTTCCTCCACATATTCTGCTTTAATTTCCGGTTTTCAATCACAGATCCCAAATGCCGGATGCCCGTCCTTTGTCCACAGGGGAATCGCTGTCCCTGGAAAAAGTGCATTGCCAATTCATAAATGTTCGGGTTTACGATGAGGATGGAACTTGGTTGGCGGGGTGTTGTATCTATAGTAGGGCCGTTCTTCTTCACAAGATCCACACTTCTTAGTTCTGAGATTTCCGGCCCCTGGTTAGGTCGTCCGCATATGCCAATGCTTCACCTGTGTTTTATTATGAAAATCTCCCTCCGGAAAGCTAACTACTACTACACTGAGACTAATAAATACTACTACTACTACTACTACTACTAATACTAATACTACTACATACTATACTACTACTACAATACTATACGACTTACTACTACTACTACTACTTACTAAGGATTAGTTAAGTGTATGGAGACTATAAGACGGATGTATACTATCTCTAAGCATGAAGGTGGAAAAACCCATCTTTCAATGCTTAGAGATAGATACATTATGTCTTATAGTCGCTCTTATCTATCTCTCTATCTCTCTAATCTCTCATGTATACTCTCTATAACCTCTATCTCTGTCCTCCACTCGCTCTCCTACTCTCTCTCCTGTATGTCTTCCTTCCGCCTTGCGTTTTTCCTTAATATAAAACTGTTGTGTCTATTGATTCCAGAGCAGAAAGTTGGGATTCAAGTGCTCTCGGATGCATTTTTTTGGAGGGTAAGGGTGGTTGTATGTGTGTGATGTGTCGTGTGGTGTGTTGTTGTGTGTTGTGTGTTTGTGTGTGTGGTGTGTGTGTGTGTTGTGGGGAGTGGTGTGTGGTGTGTGGTGTTATGTGTGGGTGGTGTGTGTGATTGTGGTGTGGTGTGATCTGTCTGTGTCCTTGCCGTATGTGTGTAGTTTCGGTTGATGATTCTCCTTTTCACTCACTCTTTTTTTCGTTCTATTATTGTCTCCAGAATCTAATTATCTATCACTATATATTTATCTATTATCATATATATAGCCTATACTTATCATATAATCTACACACGCACTCCCATCATCTACTAATCTCTATGTGTATATTTTATCCCAATTCATGTGATGCTATTTATACTATTGTAAGTTTATCTATCGCGTCGCTTTTTTGTGTGTTATTAGCTCGAAAAGATCTAATTGAACTCTTATTTATGTAGTTCTTCTTCTTCTTCTTTCTTCTCTTCTTCTGGGTTCTTCGGGGCATTCTTTCAAATTTCCCCCTCTCTGTACCCACCTTCCCTCCCCTTCCTACACATCCCTCCTCCCTCCTCCTCCTCCTCCTCCCTAACGAACGTAGTACCAGAACATCCTTTCACGCTAGGGACCGGTCAAGCTCAACTTAGAAAACAAAAACGGATGTTAAAATAAGCAGGAAACGGTTTTGACACGAACGAAGCAAAAGTATTCTCAAAAACCGTGTTGTAAACGTTATGGAATGGGTGTGGCCGTCAGAGGTAGTTAAAACTCCCCAAATTTACAATAGACTCATTTAAAAAATCGCCTCGATAAATATTTCATATCAAATCCCCGGTAGTCCACTGATTATCTGCGGAAATAAGAAATTTTATCTTGCGGGACTCTGGAAAACGTATCTCATTGCGTAAATGATTGCGAGTCGCGTCTACACAGCCCCTCCCACACCGTCTCAGATCAGCCCCGAGTAAACGGTCACTACTACAAACTTTGACGTGTGGAGTGGGCTGGGTTCAGTAAGGGGCCCTGTCAGTTCAGTGGACCATCGGGATTTAATATTCCCAGGCAGCGTACTGCTGCAGGGGGCATTGAAGTGCCACGGCGTCCTACTTGGAAAAGTGCACTACCGCAGTGGATTGAAGGAGCTGGAGGCCTGATTGACTGCTGCCTCCCAAGGAAAGCGCCAGGCAAGGGATGCCCGCACCACCCCTGAACTTCCACACTGAGGACTACACCATACCCTCTCACATGTATGACCTCACTAACACACAACCCGCGAGCCTCAGTTCCGCCGAGTTAAAGGTTACCACGTATACTCTAGAACGCTGTGAACTGGCTGTGGATCAGTTAGGGTCCTGACAGTAGTGACACCAATCGGGATTTAAGGTACCAGGGACGGTCACTGCTGCAGGAGGCATGAAGTGTACGGTGGTCCTACATGGAAAGTACACAAGATCCGCAGTGGCTTTGCCCACGCCAGCTGCGGCTGTGATTGACTGCTGCCTCCCAAAGAAAGCGCCAAGGCAAAGGCTGCCGCACCCCCCTTGAAACCTCCACACTGTGTGCACACCATACAAAAACACAATATATCTACAAGCGCTTAACCTACCCCACAAACTAAGAGTGTTAGCCATAGATTACAGCTTTCAACTTTCCTCACAAAATTCCATTGCAGGTTCTATTAGTTGATGGTATCACTTCTTTTCCGCCAGCTCGGTTCGGAGGGATGGGTGGGTGGGGGAGGCGCCTCTACTTTTTTGGGGGTTTGGGTTTGTTTTTTTTTTGTTTTTTTTTTGGGTTTTTTGTTTTGTGTGTGTTGTTTGTTTGTTGGGTGGGGGGTTTTTTTGGGGGGTTTTGGGGGTTTTTGGGTTGGTGTGTGTAGGGGGGTGTGACAAAAATAAAAAGCGTCCCCTTTATAACCTTAGTGCAGGGGGTAATGGGGAAACCCCACCCCCCCGAAGCCCCCGCACACGCACAACCCCCCGCACACACACAACACCCCCCCCACACACCCACACAAAAAAAAAAACCCCCCCCCCACACACACACACACACACACCCCACACAACACACCCCCAACCCCACACCACACACCCCACACCAGCACACACCAACAAACCCCCACCACACACAAAACACACACCCACACACCCCAAACCCACCCCACAAACACACCCTTTCCCAGTAAAGTCACACACACACACACACCAAAACACACACACACAAAACACCCCACACACACCACAACCAAAAACAAAATCACCCCACCCCCCAACCCACACCAACCCCACAACCCACCACACACACACACCACAAAATCCACCACACACAAACACCACACACACCACACACACCCCAACACACACACACACAACACACACAAAACACAACAAACACACACACCACACACACAAAACACACACACACACCACACAACCCCCACACACCACCCCACACACACACACACACCCCAAAACCACACACACACACCACACCCACAACACACAACAAAAAAAAAAAAAGGAGGAGAAAAAGGGGAGAGAGGAGGAGAGAGAGAGGAGAGAGAAGAGGAGAGAGAGAGATTTAATCTAAAACGCGGTGAACTTTATGTACTTTATTAAAAAAGAAGGGTTGTGATAAAATGTTGTGATAGAGTTGTGAAGGGTTGTTCAGTTTTTCGGGGGGTGAAATGTTGTTGTGTTTTTGGGGGTGCTTTATTTTTTCTTTTTTCTTGCCATTATGTGTTATGACTTGTAGAATGATGAGATGTAGTGGTGAGGGTGATATTACTACTTAATTTAACTACTATATTTACTACTACTACTACACTACTACTACTACTACACTATACTACAATACTACGACTACTCTACTGCTCTACTACTGCCGCTACTTCTACTACTACTACTATTACTACTACTACTACACCATACCCTACTACCTACTACCACTCCCACTACTCCACTACTACCTACACTACTACTATTTAACTCCCTATTTACCTAACTATACTACTACTCTACTACCACTACCATTAAGACGCCAAAATCGGCGGGGGACGAGGGAGCCGTAGAAACCCCCCGCACGTGCGCACGTGGGGCGTCACCCGGGTTTGACCTGTATGACATGTAGGTGTGGGTCTCGAACCCCCCCCCAAATTTAAATTTAGTGGGTACAGCCGTTTCTCAGCATATAGCAAGATAACGTTGTCGCCCCCCCTCACGGGGCAGGGCCCCCATGGACGCGCCAGCTGACCCCTCACGGAGAAAAAACATGTCAACAAAAATGGGGATTGTTTTTTATCAATGGCGAAAACGTTTGCCATGGGAAGCGGATTCCAAAAATTAAATTCCGAAAAGCGGGGTGAAAAGCGGTCGGGTCGACCGCTTATCCCGGAAAAAAACCCCATCATGAGACTCCGAGCGCTTATGCTCGCTCGTAACTACACACTACCACCACTATACTACTACTTTCTACTACTAACTACTACTACACTACTACTACTCTATCTATTACTATTTCTATCATCACTACTACTACCACTCCACACACTAAAATATTACTATTACTACATATCACTATCCTATCACTACACTACTACTACTACTACTACTATTTTTTTTTTTTTTTTTTTTTTTTTTTTTTTTTTAAAGATACCTCCACCGCTTTTTATTTTCGGACTCCAAATTAACTGGAGGGGCCCGTAGCCCACTCTGATCGCACTGACTGTGGCATCCAACCCTAGGCTATACATTATCCCTACTTACTCCCCCCTCCTCATCTACATAATATGCCGCTTCCACTACAGTGGCCTGGAGTTCAAGCCTCTAATCGATGGTTGTGGGGGGCGGGGTATCTAGACCCCCGAACAAGGAGGGGCAGACCTGAGCGGGGGAAAGGAGAGACGGCACCTCAAACCAGGCTCAACGGGTCCCTTGGCTTTTCTTCTTTTCTGCCCTTAATCTGCTAGTCTTGAATAGAACACTTTGGGCCCTTGGGGCCCATCCCCCCCTGACGTATAAAACGGGGTGTGAAGCTGCCTGGGGCGACATTTCGGATCCTATCTCCAAATCCTGATTTTTTCCCGTTTTTCTTTTGGGGACATTCCCGTGGGATCCTCTGGTAGCAGGCGGCCATTGGTCGAAGATTCTGATGTCCATGAACGCTCTCTGTCCTCTGGCCAAACCCGAGCACTTCGCCACCGGGCCCCTTTTTGGTGTTGGCCGTCCCGTACGCACGCGTTCGCCATGCGGGGGGGGAAGTTGTTCGGTGGGGACGTCGCGGCATACCTCCCCGAGATGCTGGCCTCAAAATTTTTCACCTCATCGTGCGATGCACACGTCCCCCCTTTTTTAAAGTCTTGTATGGTCGACGTTTTGGGCCCACATACACAGGTTTTTTGGGGAGCCCCTCCACTGGCCCGCCCTACCTCAGAGCAACGGGGTTACGAAATTTTTGTTTGTTGAGGCTGAACCTTTTGCTCTATAGGCAAGCATGTTAGCCATTTGGGGCTCCCCTTTTTCCCGTGCAATGTGAATTTTCTTCACGGTTTCGATTGGGATGAGTCTTTTAGGGGGTTGCATCTTTCCACTTGTGCATTTTTCTGTTTCTAGACATGGTTTTCTTTGCTCCCAAACCGCATTTTTGGTCGTTTTTCCCTTTGCGCTGAGCTAGATTTTTCGGTGAGGGACCCGGTGAGGTGAAAGGAGTCCGGTTTTTTTCCTTAGCCTTTTTTCAGGGACTGAGCCCTCCCACCCCTCTTGGTGGAAGTGACGAAGCTCCCTCACGTCATTTTCCCATGATGAAAAATTTGTTTTTTTTAAAAGTGCTGGGGGAAGGTTTTCCTGATGGGTTCTTCCAAAAGGTCCCCCCCCCCCCAGGAGACCTGAATGGGATGGTGCCTTTACAAACCCACCCATGGTGTAGGCCATGTGTGAATGCTGATAAGCTGCGTGTGTTCTGTCTTGGCTATGTCGGACAAACGCCCACCCCTTTCACCACCTGTACTTTTTCCTCCCCCATTTTTCTGCTTTAATTTCCGGGGTTTCCCAAACACAGCTCCCAAAAGCCGCTGCCCTCCTTTTTCACATGACTCCGCTGTCCCCAAAGTTGCTTTAAAAATTATAAAGTTTGGGTTTTACGTGGGAAAGGATTGGTGGCGTTGGGGGGTGTATCCTATAGTAGGGCCGTTCTTTTTCCAAGATCCCCCATTCCTTAGTTCTGAGATTTTTTTTCCCCGGCCCTGTTGGTCGTCCCATATGCCCCTTTCTTCACCGTGTCTTTCAATGAAAACCCCCCTAAACTACTACTACTACACGAGACACTACTACTACTACTACTACTACAACTACTCTACTAAATACTCAAATACTCTACTACTACACTAAACTAAGGGTTTTTTTATAACTATAAAAAATATACTACTTTAAAGGAGGGTTGGTTTTAATGTTGAATAAAAAGCAATTTTTTTTTTTGTTTTTTCCCCTTTT
>JACEEZ010015757.1:0-10788 GCA_016584305.1 Chionoecetes opilio
CCACGAGAAAGATGATTCGACTTATATATACTCTCCGTAATTAGGCGCATGCATACATGTCAAAATCACATTCTACGACCAAAACTCTTAATATACATCCGTTAACGCCTTCATTTGTGGGTCACGGTCGGTTTTCAAGCGGCGAGCGGGCGGGCGGCTAGCTCCGCTTCAATTTCATTCGCGTCTTAACGGCTTAATACCTCTCGCCGCAGCCAACTACCCGGAAAGAAATTCGAAGTTTTTTATCCCGGATTCCGTGTAGCGTGTCGCCAGGGAGTAGAAAAAAAAAACTCCGCTCGCAATCTGAATAAGTTCTCGAGTTAATTTTTTTAAAAGCACAGAGGCCACCGTAAAGAGATGATTCGAATAAATACTCTCCGATAATTAGCGCATGCATACCAGTCAAAATCAATCTCTACGACCAAAACCTCTTCACATTATACATTCGTTAAAGCTTCATTTGTGGCCCGGTGGTTTCAAGTCGGCGAGCCGGGCGGGCGGCTAGAACTACGTTTCTTAATTTCATTCGCGCTCGTAACGGCTTCAACCTCTCGCCGCAGCCAAACCAGCCACTGATTTTCCACCGCCGCGAGTCAAGGGTGCGTAGGTACTACGATTAAATGGCCATGCAAACGAAGGCATCGGCGGGAGTAAGGGTGAGGACTTCAATGAAGGTCGATAATACTCGTTCGAGGCATTCATTCTGCCTTCTTTCAAACGAAGCGAGTCAACCCTTCTCTCCCCCCCACTCCCAGTATTCCACGATGAAAAAAACACAGTTTCGCTTCGTCTTGTTGACCTATCGCATTCTCATTCTCCCTTCAGACCTACACGAAGGATTTCGGCATCGGTAGCGTGACGAAACCTCAGCCTTGCATGGAGAAGTCTTAGCGAGTCGCAGTGAGGTACCTCCCGCAACCAAAGTTTAGTCGGCCGGGCGGGATGAATGGAACGAATGAAGAGGCCTACTAATCTTACCCCAGTTCATTCTCACCGCTGCTTCTACCCGGCGAGGCTGTGAGATATCAATCATAATCACATCATCCCGCAACATCACCGACACGTGATATCGTCGTCGACGGCAGGTGATGATCAAGAAACTGGTCGACCCTCCTCCCTCGCATATATACCTCAAGGCAAGGCAGGTCGGGCGGCCTTCCATAGGGTAGCCAAAACTAAGTCACTCTCAACTCCTCCGAACCAAGCCCGACCTCGTTCCCGTGACAATAGCGAGTGCCTGTGTAGCGGCGAGGAGGAAACTGATTTTTAATCTCGTAATTTTTCCGACGTGAAAGCCTTCGGCTACGCTCGGATGGCGTAGCCATGTATGGCATATGGAATTCGTGCTAAGTCCACCAGGGAAACACATTCGCTTCGTTTTTCGAAGGGGCGGCGGCGTCGTCGACGGCCAGGGTTGATGGTAATCAAGAAACCGAGCTCTCTTCCCTTCGCCAATTCAAGCACGGCAACGCAGGTCGGGCGGCCTTTCATCGAGGTAGACAAAACTAAGTCCACTCTCAACTCCTCCGACCCAGCCCGTCCAGCGCTTACTGGTGGTCGTTAACGTGGACAATAGCGAGTGCGGTGTGGGTCATCCCGCAAATATCTATCACCGACGTGATGGCCGTCGTCGACGGCAGGGTTGATGCGATCAAGAAACCGGTCGACCCCTCCACAGCATATACCTCAAGGCAAGGCAGGTCGGGCGGACTTCATAGGGTATGCCAAAACTAAGTCACTCTCAACTCCTCCCGCAACCAGCCGACCAGCTCTGCTGGGTTGGTTCCCGTGACAATAGCGAGTGCCGTGTGTGAGCAGCGAGAGAAGCTGATTTTCATTCTCGTCATTTTTATTCCGACGTGAAGCCGTCGGTGATGTGCGTGTTATAGTGAGAGTGTACCTGCCGCCACAGTCGTCTGTCGGGGGGCAGAGAACAAGATGCCCTAGTCGCATCTTACCACTCACGTCTTCCATACTGGCCCGGGCCCCCAGACCACCCGTTACCAGTTTGCGTAGAATTTCTTTGGCCGCCTAAACAAAATGCTTTCAGGATCATCCCCCGCAGTTTTTGACTGTCGCATGCTTCATAGGGTATCCAAAACTAAGTCACTCTCATCAACTCCTCCGAACCAGCCCGCTTCCAGCACTGGCTGAGTTGGTTACCGTGACAATAGCGAGGGCCTGTGTGAGCAGCGAGAGAAGCTGATTTTCATTCTCGTCATTTTTATTCGACGTGAAGCCGTCGGTGATGTGCGGTTATAGTGAGAGTTTGTACCTGCCGCCACAGTTCGTTGCGCCGGGCGGGCAGAATCAAGATGCACTAGTCTCATCTTACCACTCACGTCTTTCCATACTGGCCCGGGCCCCAGACCACCCGGTAAAGTTTGAGTAGAATTTCTTTGCCGCTAAACAAAAAAAAATTCTTCATGTCTCCCCCGCAGGTTTTTGACCTGTTCGCAGGCCTTCATAGGGTCGCCAAAAACTAGTCACTCTCACTCAACTCCTCCGAACCAGTCCCGCCAGACACTGCTCGAGTTGGTTCCGTGACAATAGCGTGGTGTGTGAGCAGCGAGAGAAGCTGATTTTTCATTCTCGTCATTTTATGCCGACGTGGAAAGCCGTCGTGATGTGCGGTTAAGTGAGGTTGTACCGCCGCCACGTTCGTTGGCCGGGGCGGGCAGAATCAAGATGCCCAGTCTCATCTTACCACTCAGTCTTTCCAGTTACTGGCCGGGGCCCCAGACCCACCGGTACAAGTTTGAGTAGAAATTCTTTGCGCTAACCAAAAAATTCTTTCATGATCATCATCCGCAGGTTTTTGACCTGTAGCATGCTATAGGGTAGCAAAAACTAAGTCACTCTCACTCAACTCCTCCGAACCAGCCCGTCCAGCCACTGCTGAGTTGGTTCCGTGACAAATAGCGAGGGCCTGTGTGAAGCAGCGAGGAGAAGCTGATTTTCATTCTCGTCACTTTTTATTCCGACGTGAAGCGTCGGTGATGTGCGGGTTCGGTTTGTTTATAGTGAGAGTGCCTGCCGCCACATCGTCTGGCGGGCGGGCAGAATCAAGATGCCCTAGTCTCCATCTTACCATCACGTCTTTCCATACTGGCCCGGGCCCCAGGACCACACGGGACAAGTTTGAGTAGAATTTCTTTGCCGCTAAACAAAAAAATTCTTTCATGATCACCTCCCGCAGGTTTTTGACCTGTCGCTATGCCTTCTAGGGAGCCAACAAACTAAGTCACTCTCACTCAACTCCTCCGAACCAGCCCGTCCAGCACTGCGAGTGGTTCCCGTGAACAATAGCGAGGGCCTGTTTGAGCAGCGAGAGAAGCTGATTTTTCATTCTCGTCATTTTTATTCCGACGTGAAGCCGTCGGGATGTGCGGGTTTATAGTGAGAGTTGTTACCTGCCGCCACAGTCAGTCTGGCAGGGCGGGCAGACAGAATCAAGATGCCCTAGTCTCATCTTACCACTCACGTCTTTCCATACTGGCCCGGCCCAGACCACCGGTACAAGTTTGGTAGAATTTCTTTGCCGCTCTCCTCTTCTCTTCCCATACTCTATCTTTTATGCTCTCTATTTCCACCTTTCTTTTTCCCTTAACTCTAAACAAAAAATTTCTTCATGAATCATCCCTCCCGTGCAGGTTTGTGACCTGTCGAGCCTTCATAGGGTAAGCAAAACTACGTCACTCTCACTCCAACTCCTCCGAACCAGCCGTCCAGCATGCTGAGTTGTTCCCGATGACAATACGAGGGGCCTGTGTGAGCAGCGAGAGAAGCGATTTTCATTCTCGTCCATTTTTATTCCGACGTGAAGCAGTCGGGATGTGCGTGTTATAGTGAGATTGTACCTGCAGCCACCAGTTGCTGGCCGGCGGGAAGAATCAAGATGCCCTAGGTCTCATCTTACCACTCACGTCTTTCCTACTGGCCCGGGCCACAGACCACCCGGTACAAGTTTGAGTAGAATTTTCTTTGCCGCAAACAAAAAATCTTTCATGACATGTCCTCCCGCAGTTTTTGACCTGCGCAGGCCTCTCATAGGGTAGCCAAAACTAAGTCACTCTCACTCAACACTCCTCGAACCAGCCCGTCCAGAACTGCTGAGTGGTTCCCTGACAATAGCGAGGGCCTGGTGGCAGCGAGAGAAGCTGATTTTCATTCTCGTCATTTTTATTCCGACGTGAAAGCCGTCGAGTGATGTGCGGGTTTATAGTGAGAGTTGTACCTAGCCGCCCACAGTTCGGCGGGCGGCGGGCAGAATCAAGATGCCCCTAGTTCATCTACCAACGCACGTCTTCCATACTGGCCCCGGGCCCCAGACCACCCAGGTACAAGTTGAGTAGGAATTTTCTTTGCCGCTAAACAAAAAATTCTTCATGATCATCCCTCCCAGCAGGTTTTTGACCTGTCGCATGCCTTCATTAGGGTAGCCAAAACTAAGTCACTCTCACTCAAAACGCCTGCCGAACCAGCCCGTCAGCACTGCCTTGAGTTGGTTCCGTGACAATAGCGGGGCCTGTTGTGAGCAGCGAGAGAAGCTGATTTTTCATTCTCGTCATTTTATTCCGACGTGAGCCGTCGGTGATGTGCGTGTTATGTGAGAGTTGTTTACCTGCCGCCACAGTTCGTCTGGCCGGGCGGGCAGAATCAAGATGCCTAGTCTCATCTTACCACTCACGTCTTTCCCTAACTGGCCGTGCCCAGACCACCCGGTACAAGTTTAGTAGACAATTCTTTGCCGCTAAACAAAAAATTCTTTCCTGATCATTGCCACCGCACGGTTTTTGACCGTCGCATGCCTTCATAGGGTAGCCAAAAACTAAGTCACTCTCCACTCAACTCCCGAAAACCAGCCCGCAGCACTGCTGGTGGTTCCCGTGACAATAAGCGGAGGGGCCTGGTGAGCAGCGAGAGAGAAGCTGATTTTCATCTTCGTCATTTTATTCCCGACGTGAAGCCGGCGGTGAGTGGGGTTATAGTGAGAGTCTGTACCTGCCGCCACAGTCGTCTGGGCCGCGGGCAGAATCCAGGTGCCCTAGTTCATCTACCACTCACGTCTTTTCCATACTGGCCCGGGCCAAGACCACCCGGTTACAAGTTTGAGTAGAATTCTTTGCCGCCTAAACAAAAAATTCTTCATGATCATCCTACGCAGGTTTTGACCTGTCGCAGCTCTCATAGGGTAGCCAAAAACTCAAGTCACTATCACTCAACTCCTCCGAACCAGGCCCGTCCAGCAATGCTGAGTTGGTTCCCGTGACAATAGCAGAGGGCCCTGGTGAGCAGGCGAGAAGAAAGCTGATTTCATTCTCGCCTTTTATTCCGACGTGAAGCCTGTCGGTGATGTGCGGGGTTATAGTGAGAGTTGTACCTGCCGCCACAGTCGTCCTGGCCGGGCGGCAGAATCAAGATGCCCTAGTCTCATCTTACCAACTCACGTCTTTCCATACTGGCCCGGCCCCAGACCCACCGGTACAAAGTTTGAGTCGAATTTCTTTGCAGCTAAACAAAAAATTCTTTCATGATCATCTCCGCAGGTTTTGACCTGTTCGCAGCCTTCTAATAGGGGAGCCAAAACTAAGTCACTCTCACTCAACTCCTCCGAACCAGCCCGTCCAAGCAATGCGAGTTGGTTCCGTGGACAATAAGCGAGGGCTGGTGAGCAGAGAGAGAAAGACTGATTTTTCTCTCGTCATTTTATTCCGACGTGGAAGCCGTCAGGTGATGGCTTGTTATAGTGAGGAGTTGTACCATGCTCGCCACGTCGTCTGGCCGGGCGGGCAGAATTCAAGATTGCCCTAGTTTCATCTGTACCACTCACGTCTTTCCATAACTGGCCCGGGCCCCAGACCACCCGGTACAAGTTTGAGTAGAATTCTTTGCCGCCTAAACAAAAAATTCTTTCATGATCCTCCTCCCGCAGGTTTCTTGACCTAGTCGCATGCCTCATAGGGAGCAGAAAACTAAGTCACTCTCACTCAAACTCCTCCGAACCAGCCCGTTCCCAGCACTGCTGAGTTGGTTCCCGTGACAATAGCTGAGGGGCCTGTGTGAGCAGCGAGAGAAGCTGATTTTTCATTCTCGTACATTTTTATTCCGACGTGAAGCCGTCGGTGATGTGCGGGTTTTTTATAGTGAGAGTTGTAACTGCCGCCACAGTTCGTCGGCCGGTGCGCGGCAGTAATCAAGAGCCCTAGTCTCATTCTTACCACTCACGTCCTTTCCATTACTGGCCGGGCCCCCAGACCACCGTTACAAGTTTGAGTAGATTTTCTTTGCCGCTAAACAAAAAATTCTTTCATGATCATCCTCCCGCCAGGTTTCTTGAACTGTCGCATGCCTTCATAGGGTAGCCAAAACTAAGTCACTCCTCACTCAACTCCTCCGAACCAGCCCGTACCAGCACTGCTAGAGTGGTTCCCGTGACATTAGCGAGGCCGGTGTTGATAGCAGCGAGAGAAGCTGATTTTCATTATCGTCATTTTTATTCGACTGTGAAGCCGTCGGTGATGTGCGTGTTATAGTGAAGTTGTACCCTGCCGCCACAGTTTCGTCTGGCCGGGCGGGCAGAATCAAGATGCCCTAGTCTCATTTACCACTCACGTCTTTCCATACTGGCCCGGGCCCCCAGACCCACCCGGTACAAGTTTGATTGAGTAGAATTTCTTGCCGCTAAACAAAAAAATCTTGCATGGATCATCCTTCCCGCAGGTTTTTGGACCGGTCGCCTGCCTCATAGGGTAGCCAAAACTAAGGCACCTCTCACTCAACTCCTCCGAACCAGCCCCGTCCAGCACTGCTGAGGGTTCCGTGACAATAGCGAGGGCCTGTGTGCAGCAGCGAGAGAAGTATTTTCATTCCGTCATTTTTATTCCGAGTGAAAGCCGTCGGTGATGTGCGTGTTATAGTGAGAGTTGTACTGCCGCCCACAGTTCGTCTGGCCGGGCGGGCAGAATCAAGATGCCCTAGTCATTCTTACCACTCAGTCTTTCCATAACTGGCCTGGCCCCAGACCACCCGGTACAAGTTCGTTAGAATTTCGATGCCGCTAAACAAAAAATTCTTTTCCTGATCATCCTCCCGCAGTTTTGACCTGTCGCAATGCTCATAGGGTAGGACAAAACTAAGGTTCACTCTCACTCAACTCCTCCGAAACCAGCCCGTCCAGCACTGCTGGTTGGTTCCCCGTGACACTAGCGAGGGCCTGTAGTGAGCAGCGAGAGAACGCTGATTTTTCATCCTCGTCATTTTTATTCCGACGTGAAGCCGTCGGTGATGTGCGGGTGAGAGTGAGAGTTGTACTGCCGGCCACAGTTCGTCTGCCGGGCGGCAGAATCAAGATGCCCTAGCTCATCTTACCACTCACGTCTTCCATACGGGCCGGGCCCCAGACCACCCGGTACAAGTTTTGAGTAGATTTTCTTGCCGACCTAAACAACAAAATTTTTTATGATCACCTCCGCAGGTTTTTTTAAGACTGTCGCATGCCTTCATCTAGGGTAGCCAAAAAAATAAGTCACTCTCACGGCAACTCCTCCGAACCAAGCCCAGTCCAGCACTGCGAGTGGTTCCCGTGAACAATAGCGAGTGCCGTGAGAGAAGCGAGAGAAGATGATTTTTTTCATTCTCGTCATTGTTTATTCCGAGCCATGAAGCCGTCGTGATGTGCGTGTTATAGTGAGAGGTGTAACTGCCGCCCACAGTTCGTATGGCGGGGAGGGGCAGAATCAAGATGCCCTGTCTCATCTACCACTACGTCTTCAATACTGGCCCGGCCCCAGACACCCGGTACAGTTTGAGTAGAAATTTCTTGCCGCCCTAAAAAAAAAAATTCTTTCATGATCATCCTCCCGCAGGTTTTTGACCTGTTCGCATGCTTCATAGGGTAGCCAAAACAAGTCACTCTCACGCAAACTTCCTCCCGAACCAGCCCGTCCAGCACTGCTGAGTTGGTTCCCGTGACAATAAGCGAGGGGCCGTGTGAGCAGCGAGAGAAGCTGATTTTTTCATTCTCGTCATTTGTATTACGACGTGAAGGCCGTCGTGACGTGCGGTTTATAGTGAGAGTTGTGACCTGCCGCCACAGTCGTCTGGCGGGGCGGGCCACAGAATCAAGATGCCCTAGTCTGTCATCTTACCACTCAACGTCTTTTCCATACTGGCCCGGGCCCCAGTACCCCCGGTACAAAGTTTGAGGGAGAATTTCTTTGCGCTAAAACAAAAAAATTTCTTTCATGATCATCCTCCCGCAGTTTTTGACCTGTCGCATATGCTTCATAGGGTAGCCCCAAAACTAAGGTCACCTTCACTCAACTCATCCGAAAACAGCCCGTCCAGCAATGCTGAGTTGGTTCCGTGACAATAGCGAGCGGCCTGTGTGCGCAGCGAGAGAAGTGATTTTTCATTTCGTCATTGTATTCCGCGTGATTAGGTCGGTGAGTGCGGGTTTATAGTGAGAGGTGGTAACTGCCGCACAGTTCGTCTGGCCGGGCGGGCAGAATCAAGATGCCCTAGTCTCATTTAACACTCACGTCTTTCCATTACTGGCCCGGGGGGGGGGGCCCCAGACCACCCGGTACAAGTTGAGTAGAATTTCTTTTGACGCTAACAAAAAATTCTTCATGATCATCCTCCCGCAGGTTTTGACCTGTCGCATGCCTTCATAGGTAGCCAAAACTAGGTCACTCTCACTCAAACTCTCCGAACCAGCCCGTCCAGCACTGCCTGAGTTGGTTCCCAGTGACAATAGCGAGGGCCTGTGTGAGCAGCGACGAGAAGCTGATTTGGCATTTCGTCATTTTTATTCCTACGTGAAGCCCGTCCGGTGATGTTGAGTGTGTTATAGTTGAGAGTCGTACCTGCCGCACAGTCGTCTGGCCGGAGGGCAGAATCCAAGATGCCTAGTCTCAATCTACCATCAGTCTTTCCATACTTGGCCGGGCCCCAGACCACCCGTACAATTTTGAGTAGAATTCTTTCGCCGCTAAACAAAAATTCTTCATGATCATCCTCCCGCAGGTTTTTGACCTGTCGCATGCCTTCATAGGGTAGGCCAAAACTAATTACTCTCACTCAACTTCCGAACCAGCCGTCCAGCACTGCTGAGTATGGTTCCCGTGACAATAGCGAGGGCCTGTGTGAGCAGCGAGAGAGAGAAGTGATTTTTCAATTCTCGTCATTTTTATTACGACGTGAAGGCACGTCGGTGATGTGCGGGTTTATAGTGAGAGTTTGTTACCTGCGCCACAGTTCGTCTGGCCGGGCTGGCAGAATCAAGATGCCCTAGTCTCATCTACACTCACGTCTTTCCATACTGGCCCGGGCCCCAGACCACCCGGTACCAGTTGAGTAGAATTTCTTTGCCGCCCTCAAACAAAAAATTCTTTCTTGATCATCCTCCCGCAGGTTTTGTGGGACCTGTCGCATGCCTTCATAGGGTAGCCAAAAACTAAGCACTTCACTCAACTCCTCCGAACCAGCCCGTCCAGCACTGCTGAGTGGTTCCGTGACAATAGCAGGGGCCTGAGGAGCAGCGAGAGAAAGCTTTTTTTTCATTCTCGTCATTTTTATTCCGACGTAACCGTCGGTGATGTGGGGGTTTATAGTGAGAGTTGTACCTCCCGCCACAGTTCTCTGGCCGGCGGGCAGAAAAAGATCCCCTGTCTCATCTTACCACCACGTTTTTTCCATACTGGCCCGGGCCCCAGACCCCCGGGTAAAAGTTTAGTAAAATTTCTTTGCCGCTAAAAAAAAATTTTTTCTATCATCCTCCCCAGGTTTTTGACCTGTATGCCTTCATAGGGTGCCAAAACAAAGTCACTCTACTCAACCCCTCCGAACCCCCCTCCACACTGCTGATTGGTTCCCGTGCAATAGCGGGGGCCCTTGTGAGCACGAAAAACCTGTTTTTTTTATTCTCGTATTTTTTTATGAAGCCCGGGGGGTTTTTAATAATTTTCCCCCCCTTTTTTTCGCTGCCCGGGCAAATCTCCCCAAATTCTTTTTTAAACCCACCCTTTTTTTGGCCCGGGGCCCCAACCACCCGGCGGGTAGTTTTTTTCCCCTAAAAAAATTCTTTTTAATTTCATACCCCCCGGGGCCCCCGGCAGTTCATTACCAAATTTTCTCCCAATTAAACCTCCCCGCTTTGGTTCCCGTACTAAGGCCGGGGCACGAAGAAATTTTTATTCTCTCTTTTTACCGACTAAAACCCCCCCCGGGGGGAATTTTTAATTTAAACCTCCCCCCTTCTTGGCCCGGGGTCAAGGCCCGCCCCCCCCCGCTTTTCTGGCCCCCCCGCCACCCTTCGGGAAATTTTTTTCCGCAAAAAAAATTTTTTACCCCTTCCCGGGTTTTTGCCGGCCCCCATGGGGAAAAAAACGTCCTTCACTAATCCTAAAAAGGCCAGGCGGGTTTCCCTGAAAACCCGTTAGCGCAGAAAGCTTTTTTTTCATTCTCGCATTTTTTTTGGGGGGAAGCCTCTTGGGTCTGTTAAGGGAGGCCCCGCCCGTTTCTTTTGGGGGGCCAAAAAGGCCCCTTCTCCCCACCACTCCGTTTTCCCATTCCCGGGGCCCCAAAAACCCCGGTAAAAAGTTTGAAAATTTTTTTCCGCTAAAAAAAAATTTTTTCTATATCCCCCCATTTTTTTATCCAGCCATAGGGTACCAAAATAACCTCTATATCCTAAACCCCCCGTCCAATCATTTTTCCCACTAACCTGTTAGGGGGAAAAAGGTTTTTAAAACCGAACCGACTTTTTTCCCGGGGTTTCCCCCT
>JACEEZ010015758.1:0-10045 GCA_016584305.1 Chionoecetes opilio
AGGAGGATTATACAGCAACAGATGGAAGGTGGTGATACAGGAGTGATACAAAGGAATACTAAGGAAGATTCATACAACAACAGACCCGCCATATAACATAAGAACATAAGAACATAAGGAAGCTACAAGAGGCTGTGAGACCTACACGTGGTAGTTCCTGTTACTTAACACTACCTACATCCACCTTTCATCCCCATCCATGAATTTATCCACCCTCCTTTTAAAACTCCCTAATGACTCCGTACTAACTACTGAGTCCATTCCAATCATTCACCACCCTATTTGTGAACCAGGTTCCGATAAAGCGGTTAGAATGTGCTATACTCGCTTTAAAGTATGAGAAACAGGACAGTAAATGGATCGCCCTATTTGTTTAGCATAAGGGTTATCATATGAATAAAAAACCCATTAGTTATTGTATTTATAACTCTTTTATGATTATTATTCCTGTCATCATTAATATTATTAATACTACTACTATTACTATTACTACTACTACTACTAATAATAAATAATATAACTATTACTATACACTACGACATTATACTACTAAAAAATAAAATAACACAGATACTACTACATAAATAAAACCTAGCACCATACTATACTAATTTTAAACTACTACTACACTACTACCCACATAAATATACTACTACTACTTACTAACTACTATACTACTACACATACTACTACTAACTACTACTACACATAAAATTTCTTACCCACTACAAACTACTAACTAATACTAATAATACTACTATACAACTACTCCTTACTATATACTACTACCATACTACTACTACTACATACTACTATTACTACTCCACTACTACTACTACTACTACTACTACATACTACTTAACTATCTACTACTACTACTTACTACTATTACTACTACTATTAACTACTATCTCTACCCAAATACTACTACATAACTACTACAACTACCACTACTATACTACTACAATCCTAACACTACTATACCTACTACTATCTACTACTACTACTACTACTACTACTACTACTACTACTACTACTACAACTACTACTATACTATACTACTAACTACTACTACTACCTATTACTACTACTTACTACTACTATCTACTACTACTACACCACTACTACTATCCTACTACACTACTACTACTATACTACTAACTACTACTACTATACTACTACCTATACTACTACTACTACTACTACTACTACTACTACCTACTACTACTACTACTACTACTACTACTACTACTACTACTACTACTACTACTACTACTACTACTACTACTTACTAACTACACTACTACTACTTTCTACCCATCCTACTCTACTACTACTATTACTCACCACTACTCTATTCTACTACTACTACTCTACTACTAAACCACTACTACTACTACAACTACTACTACTACTACTACTACTACTACTACTACTACTACTACTACTACTACTACTACTACTACTACTACTACTACTACTACTCTGCTACTATACTACTACTATACTATTACACTACTATTACTATTTTTTAACTACTACTACTACTACTACTACTCACTCACTACTACTACTACACACCACCTACTATACTATACTATATACACTACTACTACTACTACTACTACTATACTACTCTATACTACTACTACTACTATTACTACTACTATTACTATTTTCTACTACTACTACTACTACTATACCATACTACTACTACCACCACCTACTTCTACTACTACTACTACTACTACTACTACCACGACTACTACTATACTACTAAACTACTACTACTACGCACACACTACATAATACTACTACTACTACTACTATAATACTACAGTTTATAATACTACTTACTACTACTACTACTACCACTACTAGAACAACTAATACTACTACTACTATACTTAATAATACACTTACTACTACTACGACACCATCATCATTATGATCACTCCAAGGTTACATCGTCTGCATGATTTACGCCTCTCGTCTGGGACACAATTAGTCAACTCATATTGGGTGTTCAGCTCCCATCATCACTTCTCCCCTACCCGAACATATTCGACACACCCTCCTGCCCCTTAATGTACACACACCATCCCGCCCTAATCTACACCACCAACCTCTTATATACACACCCTCCATTCCAATATCTACACACACGCCCTCCCTACTACACCCCTCCCTGCCTATCTACACACCCTACATGCCTATCTACACAACCTCCCTGCCCTTATCTACACCCACCCTTCCATCCCGTAACTCGAAAAAAACGCCCTTCGCCTAGTTCGTCCACACACACCATCCTCCCGGCCGATCTACAACACCCTCCACTCTACGTATCTACACACCCTCCCTCCCTATCTTACCAACCACCCTCCCTCCCCATCTACACACCCTCCCTCCCTACTAATCTACACACCCCCCCGCACTATCTACACACCCTTCCATCCCTATCCCTACACACCCTCCCAGCGATCTACACACCCTCCCTCCCATCTACACACCCTCCATCACTATCCACACACCCTCTCTGCCTAGCTATCACACACACTCCCTCCCGACTCTACAACACTCCCTCCCTATTCTACACACCCTCCCTCTCCTATCCTAACACACACCCCTGCCTATTCGACACACCATTCCTGCATTATCTTAAACACCTCTCCCTCCTATTATTACACACCTCCCTGTCCTCTATCCAACCCTCCCTCCTATATCCGAGCACACCACCCTCCCCTCCAATAACACACTCTGTCCATGCCTATCTACACACCCTTCCTGCCTATCTACACCACACACCTCACTCCCTATTACACCACCTCCCGGCTCTATCTACACACACATTCCTGCCATATCTAACCACACCACTAGCCTCCCTATCGTACACACCCTCCCTGCTATCTACACACCTCCTCCTATCTACACACCCTCCCTCCCTATTCACACACCCCCCTCCAGATCTACACACCATTCACTGCCTATTATACCACAGATCCTCCCTCCCCTATCATACACCACCCTCCCTCACTATTTCCTACACACCCTCCCTCACTAAGTACACCACCCTCCCTCCCTATCCTACCACACCCTCCCGCCCTATCCTACACACTCCTCCCTCCCTATCTACAACACCCTACCTCCCTATATACACACCCTCCCTGCCTCTCTACACACCCTCTCGCCCTATCTAAACACCCTCCTGCCTACTACACACCTCCTTCCCTATCTACACACCCTCCCCCCTATTCTACCACACCCTACCTCCCTATTACACACCTCGCAATCCATATCTACACCCTCCCTGCCTATATATACACACCCTCCCTCACCCTATCCGCACAACACACCTCCCTCCTCTATCTACACACCCTCACCTCCCTATCATACACACCCTTCCCTCCCACCTTATTCCTACAACACCCCTCCCTGTCCCTACTGCGACCAAACCCTTACCTGCACGATCTACACACACCTCCCGCACTATATTATCCACTTCCGCCTGCGTATCCTACACACCACTCCCTCCCTATCTACACCCCTCCCTCCTATCACACACCCTCCTCTCCCGATCTACACCCACACCCTCCACCTGCCTATTACACCCCACCTCCCTGCCTTAGCCTACACAAACACTCCCTCCCTATATACACACCCCGCCCTCGTCTACTCACGTACACCACCCTCCCCGCCTATTTACACCAACACTCCCCCACGACTACTACACACCCTCCCTCCCAATCTACCACAACCACTCACCCCCCCCCCGCCCCCCTCATTACACACACATCCCTCCCTAGTCGACACAACCCTCCCTGCCTATCTACACACCCGCCCCTGCCATATAACACACCCTCCTCCCTATCTACACACTTAACCCCTCCCTAATACCTACACACCACAAGCACCCTGCCACCTATCTACACACCCTCCCTGCCTATCTTTCATCACACCCCTCACTTATCTACACACCCTCCTCCCTATCTACACACCCTCCCTGCCTATCTACACACCCTCCCTCCCTTCATATCTACACACCCTCCCTGCCTATTACACACCCTCCCTGGCCTATCGACACACCTCCCCTGCCCTATCTACACACCCTCACGCTCTATCTACACACCCTCCCACAGCACATATCTACACAACGCCCTCCCGATTCTACACCCGCACATCACGCGCAATCTACACACCTCCATGCCTATCTACACACCACCTCCCTCCTACCTACACACACACCTGCCTGCTATACTACACACCCTCCCTCCTTATTACACACCCTCCCTGCCTATCTACAACACCTCCATCCCTATCTTACACACCCTCCCTCCCCTATTCTACTACACCCCCTCCTCACCGATCACACACACTCCCCAGCCTATCTAACACACCCGCCCTCCCTTATTGTGACCACTATTTACACACCCCTCCCTCCCGATATACACACCCTCCCTCCCATCTGCCTATCTACCACACCTTCCGCTGCCTATCACACACCCTCCCTCCCTATCTACACACCCCTCCCATGCCCGATCTAACCACCCCTCCTCCCTATCTACACACACCACAGACCCCTGCGTATCTACACACCCTCCCTCCCTATCTACACACCCTCCCTGCCGATCTAAACACCCTCCACACACACACTCACTTTTCACACACCCTCCCTGCTACACTCCAGCAGCACACCCCTCACTCCCTTCCTACCACAACCCTCCCTCCCTATCTACACACCCCTCCTGCTATCTACACACCCTCCCTCCCTAACGTAACACACCCTCCCTCCCATTAACACCCTCCCTCCCTCATCCGCACACACACCACTCCCCCCTATCTACACACCCTTCCCTGCACCTATCACACACCCTCCTCCCTATCGACACACACCCTCCTGCGATCTACCACCCTTCCCTCCCTAATCTACACACACACCCTCCCTACTACCACATCCCCTTCCCTATCTTAACACACACCCCCTCCCTATCTACACACCCTCCCTCTATCTACACACCCTCCATCCCTAGGGTACACACCCTCCCTGCCTATCTACACACCCTCCCTCCCTCACGTCTCTTACACACCCCTCCATCCAATATTCTCACACACCCTCCATGCCTATCTACACCCCTCCTCCCTATGCACACAACCTCTATCCCTATCTACACACCCTCCCTCCCTATCTACACACCCTCCCCTCCTATTCCACACACCCTCTATCCTTCTAACAAACCCCTCCACCTATCAGACACACCACCCTGCCGTATCTACACACTCTGTCCCTCCACTTCTACACACCCTCCTATCCCTATCTCCACCCTCCCTCCTAATCTACACACCTCCCCTCCTTATCTACAGACCCTCCTATCACTATCTTACACACCCACCTCCCTATCTACACACCCTCCCTCCCTATCTACCACCAACCCTCCCTCCTATCTACACAACCCTCCCTCCTATCTACACACCCTCCCTCCGTATCTACACACCCCTTCTGCCACGCACCCTCCTCATCCTTGCACCATCTAGTTGTTAGATGTTTATTGCACAAAAATCTAAATTACACTAATATTTAAGAATTATGTTACATTGTTGTTTGTGGTCCAAAATTACCTTTACATTAGGGACCCAGAAAAATTAAATCACGTACTGAGAGCAGACAAGTTAAGCATACATATTCAATACCTCATAAATATAATTTATTTTGTCAGTGGTCATCGCAATTCCATCACCTATAATCGACACACACACTGCCACGCACCCCCTCTCATCACAACTCCACACAAATGTCATCCCTCCTTGTTGAGCTGTCCCCCCCCTAGCTACCCTGCCTTCCACGTACTAATAGCTCTAACCTTTCCCTATCTTTATCTGTGAGTCGATTCCAGCCAATGATAATATAACAAGACCTCTAAAACGCACTCATTGTATCAAGCACACACTATACTATATACTAATATAACTACTACTAATAATAATATAATCAATATAAATACGATATACTACACGCACTAATCATACTATGAGGAGTAGGCCGTAGTCTGTCACGCACAGTCCGCTCTGTCTGTCTGTCTGTTTTGGGTAGCAGTAACTGTAAGTTCAATTTTGATGCCGCAACGCAGGCTCAAAAATCGCAAATAACATCGTAGGTGGTAAGCGGCTGGTCCCATGTTGTTTATCGAGTTGCAATCATTTTGAGGGAGGTTTGGAACTTAAAAACATTTTAGTAATATAGATTACAGGGAAAAACTTTCGTGGTACGTTCTTGCCAGCATCCTCACAAACTCAAGTAGACTCATTGGAGTTTGTGTGCGTTGCAAAGCCGTCTGTATGCTAAAAGCCTGCGTCTGGCGAGAGCGGTAGTGCGACGTGACGTCACAGTACGCAGAGTCTGCTTCAGCGACTCCACAAGTCAGTCCCGGAGCACACGAGCAGCAGCGTCAGGCCCAGCGTGTGGGCGATGACGGGCGTACGGCTCTCATGTCGCACACCCAACCTTTCACCCACTCCGTCTCACACCTCTTCGCCCATTTAATTTTTGCTCACAAAAACATCTTACATGGGAATATCAAAGAAGCGGAATTTAATCACCTTACCATGATTTATTTCGTTTACCTGAGACACAATGAATTCCACGCAGCATTGCATTCAAATAGAGTTAACTAAATACATAAACATCATGAAATCGGGTAATTTTCCTATCTAATATATGTTTATCAGTATAAAAGATATATGTTATCTTTGGAAATGTTTGTTCTATAATATTACAAATAGAAAACCGTAAAACACACTAAAGAAATGCCATATGACTCTCAAGAAATATGCATGAACTTAAACTTTTCGCCATTTAATATTTTTCTCGAAAACATTTAACAGGGAAAGAACATCAATGAAGGGGAAATTTAATTAGCTTTCCATTGTTATATTTTGTTTTCTGAAAAATTAATTAGAACCATACATACATTAGCGTTAACAAAATAAATAAAAATTCATCAATCGGGAAAAATTTCCCGATTTCATGATCTTTTTAGTTAGTTAACGCTAATTTATGTATGGTTCTAATTCTTATCAGAAAAACGAAATATAGCAATGGAAAGCTAATTAAATTCCGCTTCTATTGATATTTTCCATGTAAAATGTTTGGGGAGCAAAATTTTAAAAATGGCGAAGAGTTAAAGTTCATGCATATTTTTTGAGTCTCATAATGGCATTTCTTTAGTCTGTTTACGGTTTTTTATTTGATAATATTATAGAACAAACATTTCCGAAGATAACAATATATCTTTTATACTGATAAACATATAATTAGGTAGGTAAACTTGTCATCTCATGGCCTCGTACAGACTCCGTCCGTGACGTCATCAATCTCAGGCGCAGGCTTTTACATACAGACGGCTTTGGCGTGTGTGAGTGTGTGTGTGTGTGGAATCACACGGAACATAAAGGGTTGGAATCACACGGAACGTGGTCTACCCGAGGCACCTTGACCAGTGACCAACGACAGAACAACACGATTGGAGTCTGCAATCACATGTTGTCTAATATATATACTACTACTACAAACATCAATACATGGATCCGAAGGGCCCACGAGCAGCTAATACCTCTCCTATACTATCCTTGGTTCCACCCTGCCATTTACCCTTTTCACACATAGTCATAAGAACATAAGAAGAACATAAGAATCTAAGGAAGCTACAAGAGCGGGAGACCTACACGTGGTAGTTCCTGTTTACTTAACACTACCTACTTTTCCCTTTCTTACCCATCCATGCCATTCCTAGCCTCCTTTTAAAAAAAACCCTATTGACTCCACACTAACTACCTGCCCGAATGAGTCCATTCTAATTTTTTTACCACCCTATTTGTGAACCAGTTCTCCCTATTTCTATTTCTATCTCAGTCACCTTCCATCCCTCCTCGACCACGACCACTCACATACAGTCTAATAGCCATCTTCTCCTTAGTCATTCATATTCTTCTTCCAGACACCTGTTTCTCATCAGTCACGCCTCTGTCCATGTGTTTCACCCTGTCAGTCATTTTTCCCTGTCAGTCACCCCTTCCACCCTGTCAGGCACCCCTTCCTCCTTGTCAGTCACCCCTTCCTCCCTGTCAGTCACCTTCCACCTTGTCAGTCACCCCTTCCACCCTGTCAGTCACCCCCTTTCCCCCCTGTCAGTCCCCCCTTCCACCCTGTCAGTCACCCCTTCCACCCTGTCAGTCACCCCTTCCTCCTTTTCAGTCACCCCTTCCTCCCTGTCAGTCACCCTTCCACCCTGTCAGTCACCCCTTCCACCCTGTCAGTCACCCCTTCCTCCTTTTCAGTCACCCCTTCCTCCCTGTCAGTCACCCTTCCACCCTGTCAGTCCCCCCTTCCTCCCTGTCAGTCCACCCCTTCCACCCTGTCAGTCACCCCCTTTCCACCCTGTCAGTCCCACCCCTTCCCCCTGTCATTCACCCCTCCACCCTGTCAGTCACCCCTTCCACCCCCGTCAGTCACCCCTTCCACCCCTGTCAGTCACCCCCTTCCACCCTGTCATCACCCCTTCCAACCCCGTCAGTCACCCCTTCCACCCTGTCAGTCACCCCTTCCCCCCTGTCAGTCACCCCTTCCCACCCCCGTCAGTCACCCCTTTCAACCCTGTCAGTCACCCCCTTTCACCCTGTCAGTCACCCTCCACCCTGTCAGTCACTCCTCCTCTGTCAGTCATTTCATCCTCTGTCAGTCACTTTAAGTTGCCACGCGCCGGGCAGGAAATTATGGATACACTCATCGCCCCCCTTTATGACAGTTTTGCACTTTGGAAACATTTCATAAATGGGTCTTTTCTAATAAATGACCTCGTGGTTGGAGAGAGAGGGGAGAAGAGAGAGAGAGAGAGAGAGAGAGAGAGGAGAGAGAGAGAGAGAGAGAGAGAGAGAGACAAGACAAAACAGACAGACAGAGAGACAGACAGACAGGGCAGACAGACAGACAGACAGGACAGAGACACAGACAGACAGAGACACAAAACAGACAGACAGACAGACAGACAGACAGACATAGACACAGTGACCCAAGGGATAACAAGGGAAGGTCATCAGTAGGGGAAGACAATGCATGACCTGCCTTGACCTAGTTCCATTTTTTAGTGATTTTGTTAAGTCCTTAAGTGGGTGCACGAATAGTCTAATCATGTCCATCGTATATTAGTATTATTATGTACGTATTATTTAAGGGAGTTATAATCTATACATTTCCTTTTCTTCGGCATTGGGAAAAGGGGAGCGAGTTTCAACACACACACACACACACACACACACACACACCCCACACACACCACACCACACACAACACACACACACACACACACACACACACACACAACACACACACACACACACACGCACGCACGCACGCACGCACGCACGCAACGCACGCACGCACGACGCACGCACGCACGACACGCACGCACGCACCGCACGCACGCACGCACGCACGCACGCACGCACGCACGCACGCACGCACGCCACGCACGCACGCACGCACGCAAAGCACGCACGCACGCACGCACGCACGCACCCCCCCCGCACGCACGCACGCACGCACGCACGCACGCACGCACTGGATATAAAGCTTTAATATACGTACTATGCAAGGCACGATGCTGGTTTATGAGAACCTCCTCGGGGATCGGCAGACATATTAAGGAAGAAACGCCAGAAACATTTCATTCCCGTCTCTTCCCAAAAATTATTTATAGGCAACGATGAGGTTACCCAAGGCTGGTATTCTCGTTTAATTTATCTACTACTACTACCCAACTACTTACTACTACTACTACTACTAACTACACACCCCTCTACTACTACTAAACTCTACTACTACCCACTACCTACTACTCACTAACTACCCACTATACTACTTACTACTAAACCTATTTCTACTTTCGACTTTTCTACTACACTACTACTACTACTACTTACTACTACTGCTGCCTACCTCTCTACTACTGACTACTACCTATACTACTTACTACCCCCCATAGAACTATTTTGACAA
>JACEEZ010015759.1:0-10906 GCA_016584305.1 Chionoecetes opilio
ATTCAGTTTTTTAGAATTTTTTTTAAAAAAAAGATTATTAACTAGATAATAAATACCTTTATCCATTGCTTACAGAGTGCCAGTTTGGTTTCAGACCCAACTTCGCAACTGAACTTGCCATTCAAAATCTTTGTCGGAACATTTACAATGCAATATATGCTAAGCGTTTAACGTAACCGTATTTTGTGACTTATCCAAGGCTTTTGATACTATTTGGGCATCACATAGTATTAAAAAAATTAAACTAGTATGGAGTGCGTGGACAGGCCCCATTAATGGTTCCGGAGCTATATGAGTCACGGGAAGACATTCACTGTCTCAACCACTCACCATCATCCATAGACAAATAATATGCGGAGTCCCTCAGGGATCAATTTTAGGACCTATGCTGTTCTTACTGTTTATCAATGACTTAACACGCGCGTTGCAGCAATACACTTAAATTCCTTCTTTATGCCGATGACACTAACTAATATTAAAGGCTGACATGTAACACCATAGCTGACACTTAATTCTGAACTCATACACGTATCCAATGGATGAAAAAAATAAATTTAACCACTAAACATCAAAAGACATATTACATGGTGTCTTGTTTAAACATGATCGATAATTTTATATACCTTCAGTTAAGAAGCAACTAGCAGTAGTTTCTATGAAATAAAATTATTGATAGTAAAAATTATATATGGACATCCAAATAGATTAAATAAATACAAACTTTCCAAGGCAATAGGTATATTATATAAGGACTCGGATACATTGCAGTTTTTGAGACTTTAAAGCAATCATATTTAGCTATAGTAAAATCCTCCCCTTTTTAATTGGGGCGGCTCTATGAGGCGGGACAAACAAAACCCAAATAGACCAAGTCTTTTCATTATGTAAAAACCATATTACGAACAATATTTTTTTTTGTAGCCGCTACGCTCATACAGATCCACGTTTTAGACAACAACACAACTTTAAAAACACATATTGTTAAGATTTCATGACATTATTTTTTGTATTCTTGCATGAAAGTAAAACTTCAAGTTGACGTGCAGGGATTTTATGTAGTGTAGTGGACAGTACGAAGAGTACACGCAGATAAAACAACACTGCGTAATATTAGTGAGGGAATCAACGTCTCACTGAATACCCGGGGGCGAGTAGATCAAGTATTTTACAGTAAGTGTATATCCCGAGTGCGACCAGATAACTGACTCTACTCGCCCTGTAACCCTAATATTTATACATATAGAATAAACTACCCGAAGTCTCGAACGTAGCCCGGCTGAACACTGAATGAAAGAAACTGATACCGAAACGAGTCCTAATTAATGTAACTCCCTTCATAGTTAGTAATTAGAATACCAAAAACACCTTCCTGATCAGCCTGAGATCCATCGTCAAGGCGTCCCAGTTATATGTCTAGTATCTGGCGGGGCTTCCGCGTCCGCTTTGATCGTTTGGGGGTTTGTCCTGGCCCATACTCCTCCCTCCGGGACTGAAATCCGCACCCTTTTCTTCAGCTCTTGAGTTTCTCCCAACTCTGCCCCTTGCCTCCAGCGCAGCCTTCAACTCCATGGGGTGGTCAGTTATGATCGGAGACTCCTCAGGCCATTCCCCGGGTTTTCAGAGTCCACCTCTGACGTATATCCAAACCGTTTCACGACGAATAGCAGGCACCCAGGGCGGCTCTTTGTCTCGTCTTGGGCCGCAGTAGATCGCGTAGCAAGGACCTCCTATTTTCGTACAACTGGCAACTCTGGCTACATGAGCAGCCCCATCACGTGAATGCCTGGGGCCTCCTTAACTTACTTTCCTTGAGCCACATGGGCTGGAGATGGTAGTAGACTGTCAATCCGCATGCGCATCTGACGATTGTTCAGTAGATCACTTGGGAAAATCCCTTGAAGTTGGTGTGCGCCTGTACTGCATTAAGAACTCCTGAAAGGCAGCTTTTGGCGGTAGTGAAGATTTTCTCAGGCGCCTGCTTGAAGGTCTGAATCAGGCGTTTCCGCAGCTCCATTAGTTGCTGGATGATATGGTGCTCCCGTCAAGTGAGCGAGGGCTTCGTTCCTTGCACCAAGTCTGGAACTCTTCGTTGAGGAAACTCGAAGCATTGTCAGTTACCAGCGGTGTGTGGATAACCGAAGTGGCAAAGTCCTGCTCCAGTAATCGATTGTTGCCTTGGCTGATATAGACTGCGTATAATGAATGCAGGGTTACTTAGAATAAGCATCCGTCACCACCAGCCAGTTTGTATCCCATGAACTGATGGCATGATCGAAGGAAAAAGTTGGTAAACGACTCCATGGGCTTTTCTGGGAACATCCATGGGTATATTGGCTGGCTTCGCAGGTTATTCTGGTGCTCGGCACATGGATGAACAGTTCGGGAAGTTTTCTCAATATCACGATCAATATTCGCCAGTATCAGCTGTTCGAGCCAGCTGCTTCATTCGTTGCATCCCTAAGTGTCCGAGATGTGAACCCTGCGCATGATCACTTAGGCTCGGGAATCCACTCGGGAAACCCATACAGCAGGCATCCGTTGCTCTTGACAGTGAATCAGCAACTCAAAAATTTTCCCGTTGCTTTCTTGCCCTTCCCTCCTCTCGGGGGCAACCTTTCCCCCGACAATGCCGCATGATCTTGAAAACCACTTTGTCCTTGGCTGATCCTTTCTGCAGTGTCGTCGCGTTTGCTACTTGACTGGTGTTTATCAGTTATGCGCAAATCGTGTCCCTCATTGTCACTTACCTCCCGTCAAAACAGATCAGTACGGTTAGTTGGGCCCTTTAAAGTCGTCCTCATTCCCGTGGTGGGCAGCTTCCCCTATTCGATGGAATAGTCGTGCTGACTTAACTGTAATCCCATCGAGCCAGCCTGTTAGCAGCGAGGGCAGGAGTAGCCTTGGTTGATCCAAACAACGCAAGTAAGGCTTATGATCAGTTAACCAGCACGAAGTGTCGCCGGTAGAGATGCTGGTGGAATTTTTTTCAATGCGAAGACGATAGCTAAAGCCTCTTTCTGTATTTAGCTGTAATTGCGTTGACACTTTGAGAGTCTTAGACACGTTGGCAATCGGTCGCTCACTACCATCAGAATAGCGGTGGAACAGCAACAGCTCCGATCCCGACGTTTGAAGTATTGCATGAAATTCCAATCGGGTAGACTGATCAAATGGACCAACACAGTATCCGTAACAGTAGTTCCTTCAGGCTCTGGAAGGAACTTGCTCTTCTGCACCCACTTCATGTAGAATCTTTCCTGGTCAGGCGATGCAGGGGGTCTGTCACGGGAGCCAAATCCAGCAGGAACTTTCCGTAGAATTGTTTCAGACCCTAGGAAAGCGACGGACAACGTAGTCCATTTGCATCCAGACGGGGAAGTAGACCACGGAGATTTCTTAAATGCTCCGCTGCATTCGATCCGCTTACCAGTATATCATCCAGATATACTGCAACTCCCGGGGAAAGGGCCTTGTCAGCTGCTCCATTATTTCTTGAAAATATCCTGGTGCAGAAGTAATGCCAAACGGGAGACGCATCTGCAGTAGTACTCCTCGATGCGTACTTAGTGCGAGTTTTCCCTTGACTGTCAGAACCCAACTTGATTTGGTTATATGCGTCGGCCAAATCTATCTTGGTGAAGCCGTATCCACCTCCAGCTTGCGGCATCAAGTCCTCAGGGCGAGGGATCGGATGACGGTGAGGCTCCAGCTGCTGGTTGACAGTCACTGAATAGTCGCCACACAATCGTATCCTGGGCTTCACCCCGCCCCGGAAGCATAGCCTTTCGCACCGGTACCACTGGTGTTCCATAGGGGGGGTTTAAATTTTACAGGTTTCCAAACACTCGTGTCTCGTGTCGTGTATACCTGCATCGTAGGTTCGAGCCAAGTCATCTTGAATAGCAAATGGTACAGACCCCTTGCTTGCAGAAATCGGCTGGGCATTTTGCTTAACTGACTTCCAGTTCGAAGTCTTTCAAGCATCCCAGTTCAGGCTTGAACTAGTCGGGGAAGACATCACACAACTCCTGACAAGCCTTTTGTAGTGATTTGTCTGGCTGGGTCGTGTTAAATGTGTAGACAGATTATTCCCTTTCCCTTTGCTGACTCCCACAGGGAAATTTAAAGACCTTATCCAACGAGATTCGCATTTTCAGCAAAGCGTCTCTTCCCAGCAGGGTTTAGATTAGGGACTGAAGACACTATGAAGGATATGATGCACTCCTGGCTCGAATCGAGCGACTTTGCAGTAGTCATGAAATTACCCAAAACGGGCATTGTGTGGTTTTGTTCGCTGATTCCATACGCACAGTAAAGTCTTGCAACGCCGGTTTTTCAAGCTGTGTCCCATATCTTCGTGGATAGGAATGTTTCCTCCGGTGCCTGTGTCCAGCTCCCCCGACACTGTAGTCCCTGTATGCTGAGGGGAACTTCCAGCTTGCGGAGGCTTGGCATTCGCCATGGAAACTTGCTGGATGAGCTCACGCTGGAGATATGCTTCACTTCACCAGTCTTTTCCTGCCGCTCTTTTTTCATGCACACAACTTGGGAGATGCCCTTTGAACTTGTAGAAGCTGCAAATAGCAAACCTTGAACCCGCATGGTGAGCTTTTTTGCCCCAAACTTTCCACACCGGTAAAAACTTAACCACCTCCTTATGACTGTCGCTTTACTTGGAAGTGATGTCACAGACCAGACCGACCGATACCGGCCGAGTTAGCATACCCTGTTTCTACTAACGTTTTGGGGAAACCTAACTCCTTCCAGACTGTTGATATGGGAAGACCTGATTTATCTTTAATTAAGGGCATTATTGCCTACAGAATTTGCAAAGCGAAGCTCTTTTCCAGCTTATACAGCCTGTACCCCCCTCAAGAGCATTATACCAACGTGTGAGTAAACTAGATTTTAAATATACTGATTAAATTTAATGTGATTTTTTTTTTAATCATTTAATTTTTTTCACAAATGTTTTTATACCTATTTATCTAAGCTAAACGTCCAAGGTTTACTTCAGTTAACGTTGTGACTGAATATCCTGAATCTTGCTTAGTTTTGTTTTTTCTTGATGTTTGCAATGGTGTTTAAAGGCATCACTGTCACAAGTTATTAACTAAAGAACCTAACCCAACGTAACCAATGAAACCAAAACTAAACGCGACAACAAAAGCTATTAACCCATTAAAAACAAAAAATCATCATAATAAACCCAATTTCTGGAAACCCAGTCACTTATTAGCGTACCCTCTGCCAAACTAATAGCTTTGTTAATTAAGTACGTATAACACTTTACTTAACCCAGGTATGCAGCATGGAAAGACTATTCTCCAAGAGGTCCGGGCGTCATGAAGGCCAAAGGATCGACTCTGACTTCTGACAAGTTTGAGAGAATGATCTTCATGAAAAGGAACATGGGACTGCTCAATAACAAGTTGTCAACAGAGGGAAACTGAGTAAGGAGTCTGAGGACCTGATTAATCAAGGGCCTGATTTCAAATCAATAAAATTATGTTCTCGAGTGTAGTGTACTTATATTGATTATTACCCCTAATTTTTGTATACGTCTCAAACGACTGGCTAAGGGCTAGGTAAAAAATTATGTAAAAAATACCCCGCTTGGTGCCAGTACCTATACAACAGACAGTAAGAATTACAGAAAGGGTTTGGGCCAATATAGTTTGGTATGTGTCTTAAACAATCCTCTCTTGAAAAAAATAAGTTGTAGGAAGATGGAAAATTGAAAAAGGAAGAGAGTTCCAGTGTGCCAGTAAAAGGGGAGGGAAGAGTGAGGATATTGATTAACCTCTGGCATTAGTGAGATAAACATAATAGAGATGAAAATGAGTAAAAATTTCCTGTGAAAGCGAAACCACGGGAGCGGGGGAGGGAAACAGTTAACAAGCTTTAAAGTGCAGAAAACTGATAATAACGATAGAAGACAGAAAAAAAAGCAACATACATGTAGATAGATAGTAAGTTGATCAATTGGGTGAATAGGCAAAGTAGGAAAGGTGAAAAATTTGCTATAACATCTGTGATGCAACTGAGGGTGAGTATGAAAAATTACTCTAAATGTATATATATTATATATATATATATTTTATATATATATAATATATATATATATATATATAATATATATATATATATATATATCGTTAAAAGTGATAGCTAGTTCAGCGTTTATTATCCTTTTAAAGAATTTTTCTCTGTCTTAAGAGTGTCTTATTCTCTTTTGTAAACACTTTTATGACTTCCCCGTAGCTTGTCTTTTTGCTGTAAACGCGATTTCGGGTCTAAGAACCCTTCTTCGGCAGCATGTGGAAGATGTTTTTCTCCTCAGTTTAAAGGTGAGCATGAAATTTTTTTGTGGAGTGAAGCGCTATTATTGATGAAGTCTGGCTGCCGCGCAGCCTAGTGGGCGGGGCTGATTGGTAGATAACCCTTTTGCTTCTCGTAGATTTTTATCTCCGTGAGTGGGCGACGCTTATTGGTGTTGACACCTCGCTTGATTGGGTTTTTATTAGTCTTTGTTCTTTTCATGCTTGGTAGAGCTTGTAGGTCGTTTGCCTGTACGTTAAGCTTGGGATTGATGTCTTTTATGTATAGTGCTTTTTAGAATTGGAAGTCACCGCACATCTGAACACATGTCGACCAATTCAGTTTTTTCTTCTAAAAATGTTCTTGTGATGATGATGCCATGTTTTTCTAATAGTGACCTAATAGTCACCTATTAGAAAAACATGGCATCATCATCACAAGAACATTTTTAGAAGAAAAAACAGAATTGGTCGACATGTGGGCAGATGTGCGGGCGACTTCCAATTCTAGAAGCACTATACATAAAAGACATCAATCCCAAGCTTAACGTACAGGCAAACGACCTACAAGCTCTACCAAGCATGAACAGAACAAAACTAATAACAGCCTACTCACAGAGAAACAAAGCGAGGAGTCAACAACCAATAAGCGTTGCCCATTCACAGAGACAAAAATCTACCAGAGGCAAAAGTTATCTACCAATCAGCGCCGCCCACTAGGCTGCGCGGCAGCCAGACTTCATCAATAATAGCTCTTCACTCCACAACTAAATCATGCTCACCTCTACAACTGAGTTATCCTCTACCTACCTACCTCTACCCTCCAACAGAGTGGCAGCCGCTACCTCTCAAGGTCACTGTTACTGAACCAACACATTGCCTCGTGCGCTATAACTGCAGTAATTAAGCATCTTCTCTGTCACCCACGAGCACATCAATCACTTTCTTTGAAAGAGAACAGTGCGATAAAGGGAGTTTAAGTGGATAAAGGATTTAATAAGGAGAGGTAGGAAAAGTTCTTACGGGTATTAACCAGTTGTAGAATAAGAAGTACGGATTCAAGCTGGAAAGCGTAGATTTAAAAAAGAAATAGGGAAAAACTGGTTCACAAATAAGGTGGTAAAATGATTGGAATGGACTCAGTAGACAGGTAGTTTAGTGCGGAGTCCATTGGGGAGCTTTAAAGGGAGGCTTGATAAATTCATGGATGGGGATAAAGGTGGATGTAGGTAGTGTTAGGTAACAGGAATTACCACGTGTAGGTCTCGCAGCCTCTTGTAGCTTACATATTTTTTTATGTTCTTATGTAATAGTGTTGCGCAACCTACTGCGTTATGACGTCCAGTCACACCAGTGTGTTTTTTGGATTATTTCGATATTCATCTCTAGTGATATTGTACAGTGTAAACTGCAATAATAATTATTCATGTAAGATATTATCGTGTAAGTATTCGTGTAAGATTGGGTCCTCGTCCCGCAACCTGGCAACATAGAAAATTGAATGGAATATACATTAGACAGTAAATTTTTTAATGGCTGAACTCTTATAATACATACAAAATATATCAGTTACCTGTATTATATCAACAATAGTGTATTACTTGAAATGTTATGTAATATTCGCAATTCACATTCGCATTCGCGATTATTATAACCAAATATTCGCATTCGCATTCGCATTCGCGAATACGGAAAATAGACATTCGGTCCATCACTAATATATATATTTATATATATATATATATATATATATATATATATATATATATATATATATATATATATATATATATATATATATATATAACTTGATCACTAAAGAGAATAAGACACTCACTCTAAACCGGGAACCCTAACCCTGTTGAATGTTGCTTATTACTAACCCCGGGTGAAATATACCCAATATTTAGGGTGAAAGAACACCATTTATAATGTTTTTTTTCATTAAATCAGGCAATGCCGTGAAAAAATATAACTCTATAACTTTATTTTACTGTAAAACCCTTTAAACCTAAACTGATATTTTTATTACTGAGGTAGGACAGTAGAAGACAACAGAAAACAGTGCTTGATTTCCTTTCCTTTATAATATAAATTCCAAAAACAGGTTACTAGTGATCGAATGACTTTATACTTATCAATCACAGTCTTGGGTCCCTTCAGCCTCCTACTGGACCACCAATGCCCCCACGGCCTCATTCATCGATTAATATGCACGTATATAATCGATACTGTGACCTACTACGCTGTTCCTAACGGCGGGAGAAATTCACCCCAAAAGACTCCAGAGCTAACCACAATAGAGACACGAGAGAACAGCACCTCTCATTACAAGGTCCTGACACGCACTGAGGATTACTGGGAGCAGGGTTGTGAACTGTACGATAATTATCGTATTTGTACGATAATTTGACTATCCGTTCGGAATACATGCAATTTAGAGCAATTTATTTAGTTAACCTTAATGTTTGCATGGTATTATTGTATGTATCAGAAAACGAAATATGTCAATGGAAAGCTAATTAAATTCTGCTTGTATTGATATCTGCCATCTTATAGGCTGTCCCACAAAGTTATACATGACGACGAGTTTTAAGTGAATGTTAAGTTCATCATATTTCTTCAGAGTCTCATAATGACCTTTATTTAATGTGTTTTACTAATGTTTTATGTGATAATCTTATAGAAAAAGCAATTTCCGAAGAGAACAGTCTATCCTTTATACATGTATAACATGATATACTGCGGGGGTAATGCCTTGAGAACTTCCCCGGGTCTTGGTGAACGAGGAGGCCTTGGCACCAAGATGGCGCCCACAAATCGAGTTGTCGCTACTCTATATAATACAGGTACTCTAGGAGGACAGACTCCTATCTCCACGCACCACGTGAACAGTCACGCAGCGACGGCGTGTTGGTTAAAAAATCCCCCGGGATAGGGTTCCCGGATTAAGACAAAAAAAAAAATCTCTTGAAAAGATATAATAACGCTGAACTAGCTATCACTTTTAATGAGATATATGTATAATACTAGCCGCAAAGCCGCCCTCCGGGCGGACTTTTTGGCTAGCTCCTGCGGAGGGCTATTTGCGGCCCACCAAACACGGACTCTCCAAATAGCCCCTTCTAACTTTCCTGAAATCATGGATGTAGAAATGTATGTATTACCCCCACCCATTCACTCACCCATTATCCATCACCACCCCCACCCATTCACTCACCCATTACCCACATCACCCCCACCCATTCACTCACCCATTACCCATCACCACACACCCATTCACTCACGCCATTACCCATCACCCCCCACCTATTCCCTCACCAATCACCCATCACCCCCAACCCATCCCCCCCACCCATTTTACTCACCCATCACCCCACACCCATTACCCATCACCCACCATTCACTCACCCATTACCCATCACCCTACATCAAGGTTTCCTCAATTCTCGCAACCCACTTTTTTTTTCACAATTATCGCTAATAGGCTGCTAAAAAAAAAAAAAAAAAGTGATCGGATCCCCATCTCATAATTGGGCTTAAAACCTTCCCTGGTCAACCCGGTTCCAAAATGTGCCACATGAGGTGATTGCGCCACGGGGGGCGGAACCTATACCAGACACACACACACACACACACAGACAGACACAGACAGACACACTTTCGCCTATATTTAGCATTACCCATCACCCCCCACCTATTCCCTCACCCATCACCCCCAACCCATCACCCCCCACCCATTCACTCACCCATCACCCCACACCCATTACCCATCACCCCACCCATTCACTCACTCATTACCCATCACCCTACATCAAGGTTTCCTCAATTCTCGCAACCGACTTTTTTTTCAACATTATCGCTAATAGGCTGCTAAAAAGAAAGAAAAGTGATCGATCATCTCATAATTGGGCTTAAAACCTTCCCCTGGTCAACCCGGTTCCAAAATGTGCCATATGAGGTGTTTGCGCCATGGGGGCGGAACCTATACCAGACACACACACACACACACACACACACACACACAACACAGACAGACAGACAGACAGACACACTTTCGCTTATATTTACCATTACCCATCACCCCCCACCTATTCCCTCACCCATCACCCATCACCCCCAACCCATCACCCCCCACCCATGTCACTCACACCATCACCCCACACCATTACCCATCACCCCACCCATTCACTCACGCATTAACCTACCCATCACCCTACATCAAGGTTTCCCCAATTCCTCGCAACCCACTTTTTTTTTCACAATTATCGCTAATAGGCTGCTAAAAAAAAAAAAAAAAAAAAGTGGTCGAATCATCTCATAAGTAGGCTTATGACCTTCCCCTGGTCAACCCGGTTCCAAAAATGTGCCATGTGAGGTGATTGCGCCAGGGAGGGCGGAACCTATACCACACACACACACACACACACACACACACACAGACAACACAGACAGACAGACAGACACACTTTCGCTTATATTATTTATATATATATATTATATTATATATATATATATATATATATATATATATATATTATATATATATAAATATATATATATATATGTATATATATATACTGTAT